>WNWK01004129.1:30000-147211 GCA_009830355.1 Cherax destructor
TAGTGTCATCTGCAAATGATGATACAAAACTGTGACGGGTGTTTATATGTATGATGTGAGGATGAGAAACAGCAGAGGTGCCAGGGAATTGCCTTGGGGAACTGAGCATTTTACCTCGCTGATGCTGTATTTCGTTCTGTTGACTACTACTATTTGTGTTCTGTGTTAGGAACCCGAAAATTCATCTGCCTACCTTCCCCGTAATGCCTATGACCCTAATTTTGTGGGCAATCACCCCATGATCACATTTGTCAAATGCCTTTGCAAAGTGTGTACATAACATCTGTGTTTTGGTTGTCTTCCAACGCTTCCGTAATTCTGTCATAGTAGTTCAGCAGCTGTGACAGTGTGTCCTGCTCTAAAACCATGCTAGTTTGGATCATGCCGATTTTGCTGTTCCATAAAATTTGTAATCTGACGTCTCACCACTCTTTCGAAAAAAATTATGATGTGGGAAGTTAGGGCTACTGGTCTGTAATTTTTAGCTAGTGCTCTACTTACCTTATGAAAAGGAGCTATGTCTGCATTCTTTAAGGTCTCCAGTATTTCACCTAGATTTATGCTCTTTCTCCAAAGAATACTGAGGGCTCGTGCTAGTGGTACTTTGCATTTTTTTTATAAACAGAGCATTCAATGAATCTGGTCCAGGTGCTGAGTGAGTGGGCATGTTATCCATTTATTTTTCGAATTCTATGGGACTAGTGCTAATGTCAGTTAGTTGATCTCAGCGGCCTTCAGCTGGAGTGAAAAAAATGTTTCTGCATTCTCTACCTTGCTGTCATTTACCGGGTTGCTGAACACCGACTCACATGTTCATCGTCAGTATACGAGGCTCCTCTGATTAAAGGTCCAATTCTACAGGTAGTTCTTACCTTGGATTTTGCATATAAAAATATTTTGGGTTTCTTGCAATATCCTGGATGGCCTTTCGTTCCCTTTGTGCTTCTTCTGTTTCGTATGACATCCTAAATTTTTGCTCTAATTCAGTGATCTCTCGACTAAGACAATCTTTCCTTCGTTGTGACATATTTATGTTTTTAAGACATTCGTTCTCTATTTATATATCTGACCTTCTTTTAGGTTTCCTCAATAGTACGTATTTAATAGACCTTGTATGCTTCTGTAGTCAACTTGTCCAGGCACTGGTGAGGATTTAGAATGCTCATGTGTGTTTCCCAGGATGTCTGATAGTTCTTGGTTTATTTTGTTCCAGTCAGTTCTGTGGTTGTTGAAATTAAACTTACTGAACAATCCGTCTCTTACATTAGTACTGCAGTTCCCAACACTGAGTTAATACTCGTTTGTACTTCTATGATGGTGTGGTCAGTGTGGAGAAAATTCTCCAAAGGAGGGGGGTATGCGCCCTTACTACCCTTGGTAAGGGCCCTCACCCTTTCTACCCTTAGGAAAGGGCCAGAGAAGGCGCGTCTGGCTGCATAAACAATTTAATTCATGCCAGATGTACTGTCAACAGTGTGTCAAGAATTGTGCTGACCACAGCAACACGAGGCACCTCGTGGCACCACATGGCTGCACGAGACTGCAAAAGAGCAGCACGAGCGGGCAGATTGAATTTGGCCACCGCAAGAACGGGTCATACGACTCTAGTCGTCATGCGGCGCGAGGCGATGTAAATCAACAAAGACATTACTCGTTCGCGTCCGTTATATCATTTAATCTCCACTAACGTCGGGAAATAAGATAAGAACTCTGTTCCAGCGCGTTTAGTGTATAATATCAACATTGCAGTATATTCAGAAGTGTGCGCAGCTTCAGACTGCAAAAAGGAGAAACGTAGAGACAATCGCAAGTGAACTCCATCGAAACAAGACGGTGATTCTTCAGCGGCATTCTACAATCAAGACAGCATTTCCGCCGTATATGGTGGAGCCAACACCATCGCTCAAAGTTACACGAGCAAGGTAAGAATTGGATGATCTGGTTAAAACAGGGAACTGCGCAGTTCTTGTATTCAAGAACATTCAATTTTTACCCACGACGGCGGTTATGCGTGGACTTTTTAGTCCAAAACAGTGAGTAAAACGCCTTTCAGTCCATCTAAGACTGAAATATGGACATACGCTCCTTTGGGGCAATAATTATGTACTCATATGTGATATTTTTTCCATACAGCCCTGTGGAGAGTGTGGCAATATATGGATCCCCTGAGAAGGTGTTGGTGGTGGCTGCGACATCTTGGATTCATCAAGAAGATAAGTAACATACAGTCCACGTTATTGTTGGAGCCCATCCTCCACAGTCAGAGTATGTTGCTTTTGTAATTGTTATGTCTCTGATTAGTTCCTTGTTGTTTGTGAATATCAAATCCAGAGTATTTTCATTTTTAGTGGGATTAGTAATAACACTCAACCTAGTTCATTCTGGTCATCACAAGATCATTACCATCACTGACTTTAAGGTCATGTGACCGAGGCATCACTCTGACCTTACGGTCATGTGACCGAGGCATCACTCTGACCTTACGGTCATGTGACCGAGGCATCACTCTGACCTTACGGTCATGTGACCGAGGCATCACTCTGACCTTACGGTCATGTGACCGAGGCATCACTCTGACCTTACGGTCATGTGACCGAGGCATCACTCTGACCTTACGGTCATGTGACCGAGGCATCACTCTGACCTTACGGTCATGTGACCGAGGCATCACTCTGACCTTACGGTCATGTGACCGAGGCATCACTCTGACCTTACGGTCATGTGACCGAGGCATCACTCTGACCTTACGGTCATGTGACCGAGGCATCACTCTGACCTTACGGTCATGTGACCGAGGCATCACTCTGACCTTACGGTCATGTGACCGAGGCATCACTCTGACCTTACGGTCATGTGACCGAGGCATCACTCTGACCTTACGGTCATGTGACCGAGGCATCACTCTGACCTTACGGTCATGTGACCGAGGCATCACTCTGACCTTACGGTCATGTGACCGAGGCATCACTCTGACCTTACGGTCATGTGACCGAGGCATCACTCTGACCTTACGGTCATGTGACCGAGGCATCACTCTGACCTTACGGTCATGTGACCGAGGCATCACTCTGACCTTACGGTCATGTGACCGAGGCATCACTCCTGACCTTACGGTCATGTGACCGAGGCATCACTCTGACCTTACGGTCATGTGACCGAGGCATCACTCTGACCTTACGGTCATGTGACCGAGGCATCACTCTGACCTTACGGTCATGTGACCGAGGCATCACTCTGACCTTACGGTCATGTGACCGAGGCATCACTCTGACCTTACGGTCATGTGACCGAGGCATCACTCTGACCTTACGGTCATGTGACCGAGGCATCACTCTGACCTTACAGTCATGTGACCGAGGCATCACTCTGACCTTACGGTCATGTGACCGAGGCATCACTCTGACCTTACGGTCATGTGCCCGAGGCATCACTCTGACCTTACGGTCATGTGACCGAGGCATCACTCTGACCTTACGGTCATGTGACCGAGGCATCACTCTGACCTTACGGTCATGTGACCGAGGCATCACTCTGACCTTACGGTCATGTGACCGAGGCATCACTCTGACCTTACGGTCATGTGACCGAGGCATCACTCTGACCTTACGGTCATGTGCCCAAGGCATCACTCTGACCTTACGGCCATGTGACGGAGGCCTTATCAATTTCTCTTAAGATTATATATATATGGAAAGGATGTCTCCCATAGTCGTCTTCTGTGTCAACATCATCAGTTTCGGCTCCTCGAAGTTCTTCACAAGGCGTCCCTCTGCTCAGGCACTAGTCTGGTTGCAAACTTTTGGACATTTTCCAAAAAAAGGCTAAAAAGTAGTGCCGAACTGAGAGCCATGTTCACTCGCTCGCGCGCGTGCATCTACACACGAGCGTGCGTGTGTGTGTATGTATACGTGTACTCAGCTATCTGTGCACATGAATGGTATACAATACCTACAAGATGAAAATTGGAACATGTGCAACATCTGGGTATCTTTATTGCAGACGTTTCGCCATCCAGTGGTTTTATCAATACAAATTCAAGGACATAATAGGAAGACAGAAGACCTATATACAGAAGATGAGGTAATCAGTCCCTCAGGCTTGGAGTTGAGGGAAGAGCATCGTAGTCGTGAAGAATCTGGAGCACAGGCAAGACGGTTGGCGCTTATATATTGGCGTCAGGTGGATGACGAAACATCTACTATAAAGATTCCCAGATGTTGCACATGTGACTAATTTTCACCTTGTCGGTACTGTATACCA
Organism: Cherax destructor; assembly: GCA_009830355.1. Taxonomy (NCBI): domain Eukaryota; kingdom Metazoa; phylum Arthropoda; class Malacostraca; order Decapoda; family Parastacidae; genus Cherax; species Cherax destructor. The sequence continues at coordinate 34,261 of WNWK01004129.1, forward strand.
TTCATATACAACCTGTCACACACTGCAACATCATGGAATCTTGGTTCAGAGGACATCTACACAACATTCTTCACTAATACTGACCCGTTCCTCGGGTATAACCTACTTCCACTGGTTAATTCCACCTACCAGTGACAATGCCTTTGTCTGCTACCCGTCCCTTTCCACCTGACGCCAGTATATAAGCGCCAGCTATCTTGCCTCTGCTCCGGTTTCTTCACGACTACGGTGATCTTCACACCAACTCCAAGACCGAGGCACTGATTACCTCATCTTATGTATATAGTTCTACTGTCTTCCAATTACGTCTTTGAATTTGTATTGATAAAGCCACTGGATGACAAAACGTCTACAATAAAGATACCCAAATGTTGCACGTGTCTAATTTTCAGCTATTTGTAGTTGCAGAAGTCGATTCACAGCTCATGGGTCCGCCTCTTCACTGGTCGCTACTAGGTCCATTCTCTCCTTGTTCCATGAGCTTCATCGTATCTCTTCTTAAAGCTATGTATGGATCCTCCCTCCACTATATCACTCTCCAGATTGTTCCACTTCCTAACAACTCTGTGACTGAAAAAATACTTCCTAACATCCCTGTGACTCATCTAAGTTTTCAACTTCCAGCTGTGACCCCTTGTTGCTGTGTGCCATCTCTGAAACATTCTGTCCCTATCCACCTTGTCAATTCCTCTCAGTATTTTATATGTTGTTATCATGTCCCTCCTGTCTCCAGTGTCGTCAGGTCGATTTCCCTTAACCTCTTTTCGTAGGACATGACCCTCAGCTCCGGAACTAGTCTTGCTGAAAATCTTTGCACTTTTCTCTAATTTCTTGACGTGTTTGACCAAGTGTGGGGTTCCATACTGGTGCTGCATACTCCAATATTGGCTTGACGTACACAGTGCAGTGTCTTGAATGACTCCTTACTTAGATGTCGAAACGGTATTTTTAGGTGTGTGTGTGTGTGTGTGTGTGTATGTACTCACCTAGTTGTGGTTGCAAGGGTTGAGTCATAGCTCCTGGCCCCGCCTCTTCACTGGCTGCTACTGGGTCACTCTCCCTGCGCCATGAGCTTTATCATACCTCTTCTTAAAGCCATGAATGGATCCTGCCTCCACTACACTTCCCAAGCTATTCCACTTCCTGACGACTCTGTGACTGAAGAAATACTCCCTAACATCCCTGTGATTCATCTGAGTCTTCAACTTCCAACTGTGACCCCTTGTTGCTGTGTCCCATCTCTGGAACATTCTGTCTCTTTCCACCTTGTCAACCTCTCAGTATTTTATATGTCGTTATCATGTCCCTCCATCTCCTGTCCTCCAGTGTCGTCAGGTCGATTTCCTTAACCTCTCCTCGTAGGAATACCTTAGCTCGGGACTAGTCTTGTTGCAAACCTTTGCACTTTCTCAAGTTTCTTTCTGTGTTTGGTTAGGTGTGGTTCCAAACTGGTGCTGCATACTCAGTATGGCTAACGTACACAGTGACAGGGTTCTGAACGATTCTTATTAAGATGTCGAAATGCTGTTCTAGGTTTGCTAGGCGCCGTATGCTGCAGCAGTTATTTGGTGATGTGCGCCTCAGAGATGTGCCTGGTGTTATACTCACCCCAAGATCTTCCTTGAGGTTTGTAGTTCTGGCCCTAGACTGATCGTCGCGGTCTTCTTGCCCTTCCAATCTTCATGACTTTGCACTGGTGGGGTCAATTTCTGGACCTCCTGCAGCTGGTCAGTCCTTGAGTTCTGCATGGTCCCGCATTGATTTTTCTCAACTAACACTTTTTTTTGGTGTGTGTGATGATGTGTGTATAGGGTTTACGTATTTTTCTACTATTTGTGGTAAGGGGTCGAGACTCAGTTGGCCCCACCTCTCACTGCAGTAGGTCCTCCTCTCCCTGCTCCATTAGCTATTATCAAACTCGTCTTAAAACTATGAGGTTTGAAATTCCACTTCCTTCAACAACCCGTGACTGAAGAAATACTTCTTAACATCCCTTTGACTCATCTGAGTCTTCAACTTCCAGTTGTGACCCCTTGTTTCTGTGTCCATCTCTGGAACATCTTGTCCTGTCCACTTATCTATTCCATCAGTATTTTTCATGTGTTATCATGTCTCCACCCTCCTGTCCTCCAGTGTCGTCAGGCCGATTTCCCTTAGTCTTTCTTTGTAGGACATTCCCCTTAGCTCTGGAACTAGCCTTGTTGCAAACTTTTGCACTTTCTCTAATTTCTTGACGTGCTTGACCAGGTGTGGGTTCCAAACTGGTGCTGCATACTCCAGTATGGGCCTGACGTACACAGTGTACAGAGTCTTGAACGATTCCTTACTGAGGTATCGGAACGTGTATGTGTGTGTGCGCGTGTGCGTGTGCTGCGTGTGTGCGTGCGTGTGTGCGTGCGTTCTGCATGATACTGGTATACTCCTGATATGCATACAATCACATCTACTAGTAATGCATACGGTAATACATACAGAACGTGTCAACATACATACCACGAAATGTCAAACAAATGAGGAAATACACAAGACAAAGACGGTAGTCAATGAACTAGAACTGTAGAGTAATAAAAAAAAACGAATGACTAACCACTGAGGAGAAGTTGCAAAGGTTGGTAGACGAATCTGGGAAGGTATATAAATGAAGGAAATGTAGTGAAAATAAGAAAGAGCAAGATAGCAACAAAAACTCTAGGTAATAAAAAAGGATATCAGATTGAAGGGAGTGAATACAGTGGAAGTAAATGTTTTGATATTTGGGAGTGGACTTGTCGACAGATGTGTTTATGAAAGTTGAGGTGAACCGTAGGACTGACGAAGGTAAAAAAGAGGTGGGTGGTGCACTCAGGCATCTGTGGAGACAGAACTTCATCCATGGAGGCAAAAGGGGGATATATTACAGTACAGTGGCACCAACACTAACATATGTGGGTGTGAAGCATGGGTTTTGGATGTTACAGTAAGGAGGCGGCTGGAAGCAGTGGAGATGTCATGCTTGAGGGCAATGTGTGGTATGAATATTGGCAGGTGCGGGGTTACTAAAAGTATTATTCAGAGCCCTGAGGAAGGATTGCTGAGGTAGTTTGGACATTTAAAGAGGCTGGAGCAAAATAGGATCACTAGGAGGACATATAAATCTGAGGTGGAGTGGAGGAGGAATAGGGGTCATCTTTTTAATGGTTAGGAAAGGGGTAAAGGGGGTTCCGAGCACTAGAGGCTGTCCATCAAACAGGCTTGCATGAGCTTGTTAGATCAGAGTGTACGTAAGTGGTGCTGTTGGTGCGTCAGCAAAGTAATTTTTATGAGAAGATTCATGGAAAATCGACTGGTTGTACTTAAGAGTCCTTGAGGAGGAAATTTCAGTGCTCGCTCTTGAAGGCTGGGTGGGGATGTAGTTCGAAGGGTCATCTGAGCTGTGATGGCGGCACGCTTTTGTAAAGACAGTAACTGAATGAATGATTGTAAAAGTGCTTGTTCTTTTTCAGGTCACTTTACCTCGGTGACAGCCGCTGTGATAAAAATAATTATATCTATTTATTTATTTTCTTCTCCATTTTTTTTAGATGCCCATATAACCTCCACCTTCTCTCTGAAATCGTAACCTAGCACCGTCTTCTAATATCTATATATTACCACGACAGAGGATCGACTTACTTCTGATTTACAAACCTGCTCAATATATCGGTCCTCTGACCTTAATTCACCTTATCTCGGTTAATGGACGAAATATTCGAATTATCCGCTTCCAATGTTACGAGTCTTGCCAAGTTTCTTTTAACTTGAGAGCTTTTGTTAACCGCAGTTGGGTGTAAAATGACCAGCTGATCATATGATCAGGACCCGCACCAGCTGATCTTCACGATAAATAAATTACCACGTTAAGGGAATTTTAATCAGGAATTCGGCTAAGTGAGGCTTCGCTTTGACCCACTGAAATTTTGAGCCAGACACATTTGAGTTAACTGTGGTAATTTGTTTTACAGAATTCGATGAAGCTGACTTATTTTGTCAGTCTGGTTAACGAAGATTCAATTATTATTTGAAACCTGCTTAGTAAACAAGGAATTTTCAAGCATTCGAGTCAAGGAAAAAATAATCATCTAGAATCTCTTTCCCAGTCTCCCCTTCCCCTCCCTTCTGTGCAAGGAGCTTCCGGTTCAGGGAAAACAATGTACAGGAAAACAAAACTAATAAAAAAAATTACGAGAAGAGGTCACAAAACGAGAGAGATGCTTCACAAGCCTAATTACTCCAGATCAGACCTAACCTGGCACATCTTAACCTCACTTAACACATATTAACCTAAAGAACATACTCTAGCCTAACTTACAACAAAATCTAACCTAACTTCACCCAAGATATCTTAGGACAACCTAATCAAACTTACAACTGAATCTATTAATCAAAGACAGTGCACGCAACTGCTACTTAACCTAATACAAGATATATATCGGTTAGAACATCAACAAAAATTATTAAGCCTTCGGAAAAATGCGATATTTTCCACTGATCTTTTCCTTGCAAGTTTTTACTTACTTGGAAATGGATCACTACTGATCCTTCTTCACTTCAGCGTCCTTCAATTCATTAATCTCCCTTTTCCTTCCTGCCTCTCCTTTTCATTCAATAACTGTTTCTCTGCCGCACTTCCAATCCCTTTCACAAGAAAAGAAAAGAAACAAGAGAACTGCCGTAGGTCTACTGGCCCCTACCGGCTATATCTTATTATTATTATTACAGTAATGGTGGAAAAGTTAAGAGGTGCGTGAGTTTCCCTGTCTCCTATTATCAGGGGAAAAATAAACTTGATATTAGTAGACAGGGGAACTGACGTGCCCCTTAAACCCGCAAGGATCATACAGCTCCTGAAAAATGGAAGGTAATCAGGTTACAGGAACCTACCACATGTACACTTACAAAGTATAATAAAAACACTTGTAGATCACCAAATTATTAAAATTAAATAATTCATGTTAAGCGCTAAACCTATTTGGGTTATTCAGCGCAATACTTTGTGGAGGTTTGATCCTCCGTCTGCTGGGCGCGAGACAGACACGCTCTCTATTTGTACTCACCTATCCTTTGTAGATCACCAGAAAATGTTTTAGTGTTCCCTAAGTGCATTATTACAATCAGTTTTAATCTGAGGAAGGCCTACGTAGCTACAATTCCTTGAATCAAGAGCCTTTTGCCATAACTTATGCACCCCCTTCCCTCCATGAAAAATTAGCCCTGTCAAGTATCTCTGCAACCCTGTCTTGAAGACTCCTGCAAGTTGAAGGAATATAGAGTAACAGCACTTTTTTTTCTGGGGCAGTACTGGGTCTTAAGGAGAGCTCTTTCAAATCATAACCTAAGAAAGCTCTCCTTAGTGTGAAACGTTGCCTCAAGAAAACTCTTCTTAAAGCGAAAAGTTGTCTCAATAAAATCTTGTTCTGTTGCTTTTGTCTTCAATCCTCTCTTGTCACTTCCTCATCCTCCCCTCAACACCACCTCTTCCTCCCTCACTTTCAACCCTTTACTGTCACTTCCTCACCCTCCCCTCAACTCTTTCTCTCCCTCACTCACCTTCAACCCTCTACTGTCACTTCCCCACCCTCCCCTCAACACTTCCTCTCCCTCACTCACCTTCATCCCTCTACTGTCACTTCCTCACCCTCCCCTCAATTCTTCCTCTCCCTCACTCACCTTCATCCCTCTACTGTCACTTCCCCACCCTCCCCTCAACACTTCCTCTCCCTCACTCACCTTCAACCCTCTACTGTCACTTCCTCACCCTCCCCTCAACACTTCCTCTCCCTCACTTACCTCTTAAAGATGGCGCTGCCGTCTCCTTCCTCGTAGGGGCAGAGTGTATCAAGAGTCATGTGGGAGTCCCTCCTTCCTTCACTCCTGCTCCTGCCTCCCACACTCCTTCCACTGCTCCCACTCCCACTGCGGTTGCTCCCACTCCTGCTCCGCCCGTTGCTGTTGTTGTTCTTCATGTTCATGGAGTGAAGGTTCTCCAGACTTTGTGTTCTCTCTCCAGGAAGTCTTAAGAGGCGTATCTACATTCTCCTTCCTGTATACTGTACTGGTTTTTCATAATTAATACTTGTTCTCTTCTGTTATATCTCTGGTAACTATTTTGTAATAACACTACACGTCATGGAGTATAATATTTGTATGTTATTTTCAAACACTTTCACATATATAAAACAGATCTGACATTTGAAATTTAGGCTACGATTTTGCAGTACCTTCAACAGTTAGGGAACGACTACGCTTTTGTTACAGCTGTCAATACTTTCTTTCAAAACACTTTCACAGGTAAGGTAACGCGACATCTGAAGGGGGAGAATTGTATGGTCATTATCCTGACTTATATTTGTGAGAAAGTACTAACTGCTTGTGTGTGAAGGTGAGACACCTGCTAGCAGGCCGTGTTGACTGTACCTGCTAGCAGGCAGTGTTGACTGTACCTGCTAGCAGGCCGTGTTGACTATACCTGCTGCAGGCAGTGTTGACTGTACATGCTAGCAGGCAGTGTTGACTGTACATGCTAGCAGGCAGTGTTGACTGTACCTGCTAGCAGGCCGTGTTGACTGTACCTGCTAGCAGGCAGTGTTGACTGTACCTGCTAGCAGGCAGTGTTGACTGTACCTGCTAGCAGGCCGTGTTGACTATACCTGCTAGCAGGCAGTGTTGACTGTACATGCTAGCAGGCAGTGTTGACTGTACATGCTAGCAGGCAGTGTTGACTGTACCTGCTAGCAGGCAGTGTTGACTGTACCTGCTAGCAGGCAGTGTTGACTGTACCTGCTAGCAGGCAGTGTTGACTGTACCTGCTAGCAGGCAGTGTTGACTGTACCTGCTAGCAGGCCGTGTTGACTATACCTGCTAGCAGGCAGTGTTGACTGTACATGCTAGCAGGCAGTGTTGACTGTACATGCTAGCAGGCAGTGTTGACTGTACCTGCTAGCAGGCCGTGTTGACTGTACCTGCTAGCAGGCAGTGTTGACTGTACCTGCTAGCAGGCAGTGTTGACTGTACCTGCTAGCAGGCAGTGTTGACTGTACCTGCTAGCAGGCCGTGTTGACTATACCTGCTAGCAGGCAGTGTTGACTGTACATGCTAGCAGGCAGTGTTGACTGTACATGCTAGCAGGCAGTGTTGACTGTACCTGCTAGCAGGCAGTGTTGACTGTACCTGCTAGCAGGCAGTGTTGACTGTACCTGCTAGCAGGCAGTGTTGACTGTACCTGCTAGCAGGCAGTGTTGACTGTACCTGCTAGCAGGCAGTGTTGACTGTACCTGCTAGCAGGCAGTGTTGACTGTACCTGCTAGCAGGCAGTGTTGACTGTACCTGCTAGCAGGCAGTGTTGACTGTACCTGCTAGCAGGCAGTGTTGACTGTACCTGCTAGCAGGCAGTGTTGACTGTACCTGCTAGCAGGCCGTGTTGACTGTACCTGCTAGCAGGCAGTGTTGACTGTACCTGCTAGCAGGCAGTGTTGACTGTACCTGCTAGCAGGCAGTGTTGACTGTACCTGCTAGCAGGCAGTGTTGACTGTACCTGCTAGCAGGCAGTGTTGACTGTACCTGCTAGCAGGCAGTGTTGACTGTACCTGCTAGCAGGCAGTGTTGACTGTACCTGCTAGCAGGCAGTGTTGACTGTACCTGCTGCAGGCAGTGTTGACTGTACCGCTAGCAGGCGTGTTGACTGTACCTGCTAGCAGGCAGTGTTGACTGTACCTGCTAGCAGGCCGTGTTGACTGTACCTGCTAGCAGGCAGTGTTGACTGTACCTGCTAGCAGGCAGTGTTGACTGTACCTGCTAGCAGGCAGTGTTGACTGTACCTGCTAGCAGGCAGTGTTGACTGTACCTGCTGCAGGCAGTGTTGACTGTACCTGCTAGCAGGCAGTGTTGACTGTACCTGCTAGCAGGCAGTGTTGACTGTACCTGCTAGCAGGCAGTGTTGACTGTACCTGCTAGCAGGCAGTGTTGACTGTACCTGCTAGCAGGCAGTGTTGACTGTACCTGCTAGCAGGCAGTGTTGACTGTACCTGCTAGCAGGTCGTGTTGACTGTACCTGCTAGCAGGCAGTGTTGACTGTACCTGCTTGACGTAGGTCTAGTCAGGTTAACCTTCAACATTTTCTCCCAGCGGTGACTTGTCATGTTCTGGCTCACAGCTCTACATTCCACCGATGTATTCACAAACAGTGCCACAAATAGATCATCATATTATGGGAGAAGCGCTAAACCTGTAGAGCTCAGACTTCTACAACACAATTTTTGTTAAGATTTGTTAAGTTATACCATGAATTAAGGAAAGATCCTGGACTTCACCTTACGAAACAAAGCAAATGCGATAGTTATTATGGACAAGGTAGATTATAGTGGAAAAATCAACATGTTATTAGAAGACGGGGGAACTTAGGTGAAAGCAAAGACTATTCGAGAAACAGTAGCAGAGAGAGGACTGCAGCGGAAATGCTTGACATGAAAAGCTTCTGCACGTGAACAGTTATATCTTCAACATAGCGGCGATAAATTGGCATGAGTCAGAATAACTGACTTACATTCTTACTGCTTGATGTCATACAACTATAACGACGCCAGACACCTTGTAGAGAAGAGAGAAGCAGTAAACAAACTGGGTGTTTCTCTGAGAAAGGTATCCCAGTATCCCGTAAGCCTAGTCCTCCTCTACCTAAATGCACGGAAAAGACACAGAAGAGTGGGCTATATGCTTCTGAATGCAGTTAAATAGTACTACATGGAAAATTTGAAGCAAATCAGGAGAGCCAGATACAATAAAATGGACAAACCGACAATAATAAAAAATGCTGGTAGTGTAACTAGGGATAGTTCATGGGCTGTTAGGATGAGTAGGTGCCTATCCTAACAGCCCAAAACCAAGCTAAACCTTTCACTAAGATATATCAGCTTAGAAACTTTAAGACCAATCGGAATAAGCATTCTCTAATAAACGCAGAGATCAATATACAAAAATAGACTAGCACCTTAAGTTTAAAGCCGCTCTTAATAAAGTTCTACAAGAAACATTTACAAATTATTGAATGAAAACAAATATTTCAATTTCATTTTTTTTTTTCAATTAGCAAAATCTCTAACATTTACGGTGTGAAGTCAATACAAAGAGGCATTCTCCAGTTATTACATACAAAAATCTATTTAATAAAACCGACAAAATAAAACTAATACAATCTAAAATCAATGCAAACCTTTTCTGGAAAAGCACACCAATGCCAGAAGTTTGAAGCTGACCAGAAAAGCATTCCCCAGTTCTCGAACGGGATGCAACAGTTACGAGTTAATTAACAATGTTTGGAAATGCCAACTTTGCACCTAGATATTAATCGAATACAGTGTCATCTTTTTCCTAAGATGCATCAGTCATTAAAGACGTTTTCTCAAGATGTTACATGGAGACGAAAAATCAAGAACCATTCCCAAGTTACAGTAGACCACCAATGAAAAATTTGAAGCCGATCGGATGAGGTGTTTCTCAAATTATAAACTGAAACCTAGAAAAATAAATGTCAACCATATTTGTCAACCTCCGTGAGGGGAGGCCTAAATAATTTTTGATGGATAAACAAAATGATTTCTTTCAAAACAATACCAAGTTTAAGAACAATACATAATTCAATCAAACCACATAATAAATCAGAATCCAAATGTAAAAAAAAACGGGAGGAAGCATCTTTGAAAAAACACAATCCACTATCATCATATTCACGAGGAAGCGCTAAAACCGCAGATAATATATTATTTACGGAGGAATGCCGAGCCCGCAGAGGTCATACAGTATCTGGGGAATGTAAGGTAATCACACTTGAGCCAAGGACAGGGTGGGTAGATATAAAAAAAAAATCCTTGGATCATGAGGTGTTCACTTGCATCAAGGCAACTCCCAACCTCCTCAAGGGAAAAAAAGCCAGCACAAATGTTATTATCACAGCTGCACGACAATCATAGGCTTCATAACAGAACTTTTAAAAGAGGAAGTAACAAAATTAAAGGGTGGATAGCAAGATTTCCAAATAAGAGATGTTAATCAAGCCAATTATATTACCAACGTGAATAGCATTAAACCTAATAATGATACAATTTAGATCAGCAACATTACTGTACACTAAGTCCTACAACCTGGCTGCTACTCGTTCATACCACAATAATATTAGCAGCACCACCATCATCCGGGCAGTTGTTCCTACATCAGAATACAAACACAGTCTAGCAGATCAGAAAATCATCAGGTGGTCTGCCCGGTGTGCAGGTGGCTTGAAGCATCGTAAATAAAAACAGGACTTAGCACGGCACATCATAGATCACTGACATATTTTTGGTGGTCGTGTTGGATGATGACTCGACAGAAAACGTGACCTTCAGGTAAACTAATTTTAATCACAGCTATTCGGAGCCAGAAAAGCAAAGTATATTACAACTTTCTTATTAATTTTTATTAATCAGTTAACTATACAAATCTGGTTACATTATCTATGGATCACTTACTGATACAAATCAGTTAATTATATAAATCTGGTAAATCTATAGGTCACTTGCTGATTAATCAGTTAACTAAATAATAATAATAATAATCTTTATTTCTACAAGTACATGTACAAGGTATACAAGCCTAGCTGACATCAATGACATACTACTATACAGAAAGTCCCTTGTTATGCAGAGTATTTCGGGTAAATTAGGTCAATTTTGTCCCCAGGATTCGACCCACACTGGTCAACTGACACCCAGATTCCTATTTTACTGACAGGCAAACAGGGACAGCAGGTGTCCTAATATTTTCACCCGTACCGGGGATCGAACCACGGACCTCAATGTGAGAGGTGAGTGCGCTAGCAATCGAACACTTGCTGATATGCTGTCACCGTGTTCTCGAGGTTGTCTGCTCCTCAGTAAATAGAAGAATGTGAAGAAAGATGTATGTCAAAGCTATAACACAAGACACACGAAATCGTAATGACACGATTGCAAACAAACCATATCACGGGCGTGGATAGATACCGCGGGTTCTATCCCCGCCCGTATGGTTCATATAGCTCAACACTGGTGGTTACGACCCCACTGTCAGGTGAACTCTGCCACAGTCGGCTAGTGACGAGCGAATACCAGCAGATCACCCATTTTCTCCTTCCTCCCCGACCCTACTATTGGTGCTTTATTATGACTCACGAAGTCGTAATAACACGATTGTAAACAAACCACGGAACGGATGGGGTTAGAACCCATGGTGAGTGAGTCGTAAAAACTCGAGGCCAGTGTGTAAGCCACTAGGCCACCTGGCTACAATGAGATTCATCCAACTAGGTAAATTTATACACAACAGGGAAGTTAGCATGGGTCCAATGTTAACCTCCCTATGATGTATAAATGTACCTAGTTGGATGAAATCATTGTTGTTAGCTAGCCCAGTGACTTACGCAATGGCGTGGAATTTAACGACTCGCTCGCCATGGGTTTTAAACCCATCTGTTCCGTGGTTTGTGATTTATTGGTCAAGAAAGAGGAAACAAGTGCCTCCTTACACGGGTCTTAATCAAATGAAGTTCAGTTAACTCGTTGAGCATCGGCTGGCTTACTGGTGTTAGATATTTTTCATCCATTTTAACCAAAGAATAGAAATAGACAACTACATAGTAGATTCCTACGACCATTTAGGCGGTGGAGTTTTGTTAGTCAGGAAACGGCACAATGCCTACTGACGAACTGAAACCAGATGATGACCTGTTAATTAGCTAACTTCTGCATGTCAACTGGAGGTAAGTTTTCATCCCATTAAAAAAAAAAAAAAGTATCACATCTAAAGTGTATCCTCAGATGGTGACACAATTATTGGTATTCTCAACACAGTTTAGATCACCATCCTAGTGTTTCGCAGCTGAGATACAATCGTTGCTACTGAACCCTGGCTCGCGGTGACGGCTTTCATTACCTCGTCTAGGAAACCCAACCTGTGTGATACAGAATGACAGGGAAACTATCATATGCAACTACTGTACAGCATATGATAGGCTACCAGCAATGCTGCTGTAACTGATCTGCTTTGTACTACACACTATGATAGGCTACCAGCAATGGTGCTGTAACTACTGTACAGCATATGATAGGCTACCAGTAATGGTGCTGTAACTACTGTACAGCAAATGATAGGCTACCAGCAATGGTGCTGTAACTACTGTACAGCATATGATAGGCTACCAGCAATGGTGCTGTAACTACTGTACAGCATATGATAGGCTACCAGCAATGGTGCTGTAACTACTGTACAGCATATGATAGGCTACCAGCAATGCTGGTGTAACTACTGTACAGCATATGATAGGCTACCAGCAATGCTGGTGTAACTACTGTACAGCATATGATAAGCTACCAGCAACGCTGGTGTAACTACTGTATAGCATATGATAGCCTACCAGCAATGCTGCTGTAACTACTGTACAGCATATGATAGCCTACCAGCAATGCTGGCGTAACTACTGTACAGCATATGATAGCCTACCAGCAATGCTGCTGTAACTACTGTACATCATATGATAGCCTACCAGCAATGCTGGCGTAACTACTGTACAGCATATGATAGCCTACCAACAATGCTGCTGTAACTACTGTACAGCATATGATAGCCTACCAGCAATGCTGCTGTAACTACTGTACAGCATATGATAGCCTACCAACAATGCTGGTGTAACTACTGTACAGCATATGATAGCCTACCAACAATGCTGCTGTAACTACTGTACAGCATATGATAGGTTACCAGCAATGCTTCTGTAACTACTGTACAGCATATGATAGCCTACCAACAATGCTGGTGTAACTACTGTACAGCATATGATAGCCTACAAACAATGCTGTTTTAACTACTGTACAGCATATGATAGCCTACCAGCAATGCTGGTGTAACTACTGTACAGCATATGATAGCTACCACAATGCTGGTGTAACTACTGTAGCAGCACTTATGATAGCCTACAAACAATGCTGTTTTAACTACTGTACAGCATATGATAGCCTACCAGCAATGCTGGTGTAACTACTGTACAGCATATGATAGCCTACCAACACTTCTGGTGTAACTACTGTACAGCATATGATAGCCTACCAGCAATGCTGCTGTAACTACTGTACAGCATATGATAGCCTACCAACAATGCTGCTGTAACTACTGTACAGCATATGATAGGCTACCAGCAATGCTGCTGTAACTACTGTACAGCATATGATAGGCTACCAGCAATGCTGGTGTAACTACTGTACAGTATATGATAGGCTACCAGCAATGCTGCTGTAACTACTGTACAGCATATGATAGCCTACCAGCAATGCTGCTGTACAAACGTTTGTTTAAAAGAATATACACTTGCTTGATTACTTAGGTTTAAAGCTTATCAAATATAGAGTGAGTCATTAACGCTGGATGGAACCGGTTCATCACCTGTCATGTATACTTTAATTCATAAAATAAACTCGGTAAACATACATATGTATATTTATCTCCGTGTATAACTATTCTTGTAAATATTGTATAATTCACAGAGAGACAAACTCAAAAAATTAATTTGTCTGTATATTTTGACCCCCTACTAGGGTCCTCTTCAGTAGATACACAAATGAAAGAACAAGAATTTATAGGAAGGTTGCGCCTATCAACCGTGCAGGTGAGCATGAAGGGTCAGGCCAGCGTGGGAAGACAGGTCAAGGAGTGTGATGACAGGTCAAGGAGTGTGATGACAGGTCAAGGAGTGTGATGACAGGTCAAGGAGTGTGATGACAGGTCAAGGAGTGTGATGACAGGTCAACGAGTGTGATGACAGGTCAACGAGTGTGATGACAGGTCAACGAGTGTGATGACAGGTCAAGGAGTGCGTGTGATGACAGGTCAAGGAGTGCGTGTGATGACAGGTCAAGGAGTGTGATGACAGGTCAATAAGTGTGATGACAAGTCAATGAGTGTGATGACAGGTCAACGAGTGAGTGTGATGACAGGTCAACGAGTGTGATGACAGGTCAACGAGTGTGATGACAGGTCAACGAGTGTGATGACAGGTCGAGTGTGATGACAGGTCGAGTGTGATGACGGACGGTGCAGGTCAACGAGTGTGATGACAGGTCAACGAGTGTGATGACAGGTCAACGAGTGTGATGACAGGTCAACGAGTGTGATGACAGGTCAACGAGTGTGATGACAGGTCAACGAGTGTGATGACAGGTCAACGAGTGTGATGACAGGTCAACGAGTGTGATGACAGATGAACGCGTGTGATGACAGGTCGAGTGTGATGACAGGTCAACGGGTGTGATGACAGGTCAACGAGTGTGATGACAGGTCAACGAGTGTGATTACAGATCGAGTGTGATGACAGGTCAACGAGTGTGATGACAGGTCAACGAGTGTGATGACAGGTCAACGAGTGTGATGACAGGTCAACGGGTGTGATGACAGGTCAAAGAGTGTGATGACAGGTCAACGAGTGTGATTACAGATCGAGTGTGATGACAGGTCAACGAGTGTGATGACAGGTCAACGAGTGTGATGACAGGTCAACGAGTGTGATGACAGGTCAACGAGTGTGATGACAGGTCAACGAGTGTGATGACAGGTCAACGAGTGTGATGACAGGTCAACGAGTGTGATGACAGGTCAACGAGTGAGTGATGACAGGTCAACGAGTGAGTGATGACAAGTCTTGCAGTAGGTGACAGGTGGAAATAAATGGTATAAAATACCGACACAATGGAAATATAAACACATAAGCAGTATAATGTAATCCTTTGACAAACGTTTCGCCCACACAGTGGGCGAAACGTTGTCAATAAAGGATCACATTATACTGCTTATGTGTTTATATTTCCGTAGGTGACCGGCACAAAGCTTAATATTTGGGTACGAAGTTCCTCTGTGCTATATAATTCCTTATCTTGTGCTGGCGTTCTGTATTAGCTAGGGTGATGCTATGTACTTCTAAAGTGCGAATTCATTTTGAAATAACGTCTGGTTTCCATTGTCCATTGTTAAAATTAGGGTGGTAGCCATGAGAGCAGATACTATGATTTTTTCTTTTGTAGCTGCAGTGTGATTTGTGTTTGATGGAGGCAGCTTCCCAATGAATATTGTGATTGTTGTTTCTAACATGTTGAAAAAGGGCTGAATTCTCCTGTCCATAACGTAAGTGCTCTCTGGTGTTCAATGATCCTCGTAGATAACATTCGACCTGTCTGTCCGATGTATACTTGGTTGCAATCTTTGCATGGTATTTGGTGGACTCCTGGTGTCTTGTGTAACCAAATACTTGTGTTTCTTGAAAAAAAAATTATCCAGTTTGTTGAGATAAATCCGATAGAAAGTGATTATGTTGGTCGCCTTATTGAGACGATTGATTGTATCGTGGTGGTAGGGCACAACGAGTTGAGATTTACTGGATGGAGTTGAGTTTTTGTGAACTGAGGTTTTGTAAAAGTGAATATTTGCTTTCTTTTCTCCTTGTTTGATAAACCAGTCAGGGTATCTTAATTTGGAAATTGTGTTCTGAGGATTTTTTTTCCTTGGTCTAACTCTAAGGGGCTGCATATCCTGAGTGCACGTAAAAACAGGACTGATATGATTCTCATTTTAATCTGAATTAAATGGTGACTGTAGAAATGAACATAGTTGGCAGTGTGAGTGGGCTTCCTCTAAACTGAGAATTTAACATGATCGTTATTTCTGGTGATGAGCACATCAAGCAATGGTAGTTGATTGTTTGTTTCCATTCAACTTTGAACTGTATAGAAGGAACAAGATGGTTAAGATTCTCAAAAGGTTCAAAACTGCCCCAGCTGTCGTCCCATATGGTAAAGACATCATCAACGTCTCTGTACCAGATCAAGTCTGATGGAATGATGCTGGGGAGGATGGTAGTTCCATAGTATTATTCCATGTATAGATTGGCGAGTTCGGGAGATAGTGGGCTTCCCATACTGCTACCAAATTTCTGTTTGAAGAATTAGTTGTTGAAAGAGAAAACATCTGTAGTGACACACACACCCACACACAACTCACAGGCCATGGCTTCGAACCCCACCCGTTCCCTGATTAATAACCCCAATTATCGTTTGATTATTACTCTATGGGGAAGTGGAACAAAATTCTTCCTCAGTAAGCCATGCGTGTCGTAAGAGGTGACTAAAATGCCGGAAGCAACGGGCTAGTAACCCCTTCTACTAAATATAAAAAAAGAGAAACTTTAGTTTTTCTTTTTAGGTCACCCTGCCTCGGTGGGTTATGGCCGTTTTGATGGAATATATCAGCAACTAGATTCCAGCCCTGGAAGCTGCGTCCCTAAATCGACATATTTTATAAATAAAAACCAAGTTGTATTAATGTGGAACGAATCTTCCAATGATGGTAGCCAAGTCACACGAGTTACTTCTTAGTCTAGGTTAAAGTATATAAACTAATATTTCTATATAATTACTCGACAAAAACGAAATTAAAATGAGGGTTATTAACGTCTGGCAGTAATGGGTGTCTAGTGAGATTTGGAGAATAAACTTTTGACTCAATTCCGGTTAGCCGGACTTGAGTCCTGGTGGTGAAACGTACAGTGCCTGCACTCTGAAGGGGTGGATATATCTGCAGTTTTGTACTGTAGTATCGGCACCTCTCCTACACGAGTGATGGAGTGAATGATGGTGAAAGTGTTCCTTCTTTTTTGGGTCACCCTGCCTCGGTGAGAGATGTCTGGTTTGCTCACACACACACACACAAATATATATATATATATATATATATATATATATATATATATATATATATATATATATATATATATATATATATATATATATATATATATATAATTTATTTATTAGCACAACGGCCGTTTCCCAACAAGGCAGGGTGACCCGAAAAAAGAAACACTTTCACCATCATTCACTCCATCACTGTCTTGCGAAGAGGCGTGCCTACACTACAATTATAAAACTGCAACTTATCAACACCCCTCCTTTAGAGTGCAGACACTGTACTTCCCACCTCCAGAATTCAAATCCGGCTTTCTGGTTTTCCTGAATCCCTTCAAAAATGTTACCTTGCTCACACTCCAACAGCACGTCAAGTCATAAACACCATTTGTCTCCACTCGCTCGTATCTAACACGCTCAAGCATGCTTGTTGGAGGTCCAAGCCCCTCGCACACAAAACCTTTTCCCCTTCCCTCCAACATTTCCTAGGCCGACACCTACCTCGCCTTCCTTCCACTAGAGATTTATACGCTATATATACATATATATGTGGTGCCGAATAGGTAAAAATTGGTCAATTAGCAAGAACACAATTAAAATTAAGTCCTTTCTAAAATTTTCTCTTGTACGTTTAAAGATATATTTTTTTCATTTATGTTAATGTAAAAAATAATATTTTTGTACCAAAAGAACCTTAGAAAACTTACCCAACCTTATTATAACAAGCGCAATTTAATTTAGCCTAATCCAACTAAATATATTTTAGATAAGTTTACAATAATTTAATAATAAACAAACACAATGAAATAATTTTTTTTCGTTAGGTTCAGAATGATTTTTGCGAAATTACTGCACACACAAATTTTCGTTTGTCTTATTCGGCAAAAAGGGCGTTGATATTTAAGCCAAAATTGCAAGTTTTTACCTATTCGGCACGACATATATATATATATATATATATATATGTCGTGCCGATTAGGTAAAACTGGTCAATTGGCAAGAACTCATCTAAAATTAAGTCCTTTCTAAAATTTTCTCTTATACGTTTAAAGATATATTTTTTTAATTTATATTAATGTAAGAATTTATAATTTTGTACCAAGAGAAACTTTGAAAACCTACCTAACCTTATTACAACGAGGGCAATTTAATTTAGCCTAACCCAACTAAATATATTTTAAATACGTTAACATTAATTTAATAATAAACAAACACAATGAAATATATTTTTTTCGTTATGTTCAGAATGATTTTGGCGAAATTTTTGCATACACAAATTTTCACTTGTCTTATATAGCAAGGTGAGCGTTGCTATTTAAGCCAAAATCGCAAGTTTTACCTAATCGGCACGACATATATATATATACACGTATATGTAAGGTCATGTTGAAAATTACAGTACATAAAAACTGACGAAACTTCTTCAAAGATAATATAATAAGACAGTGTTTCAACATTTTTATAATTTTTACAAAAAAGTCGTAAATAATATATATCTATATATATCTAACAGAGCTTAACCATTTTGCAAGTTTACAACTGGAGGTCAATTGATGTTGCTGTGAACACCTCTCCCACTTGTGTGGCGTAGCAGCAACAAGAGTCTAAATGTCAACAGATCACAGTCATATAACTGAAGAGAAAAAAAAAAGACTAACCGAGTAGTTGTGAATGTTCACAGGTTTTCGCTCAGATCAAGAAATATTCAACACTGTAGCCTAGTCTGTTGGGTTTAAAGGTTGGTTTATTAGGTTTACAGTATGTCGATTGGATGAGAGTCAAGGCTGCAGTTTACCTGTAAACAAATTTACAGAATATTTTACTCCCTAAAATAAGAACTAAATTGTTCTTATCGTATATATACGCTAAGATACAAACATCGCAGCCTAACATAACATTCAAGCACAGTTAATAACGATTACCAGCCAACGTGTTCTAACATAGCCGGATTAATTTAATAAGATAAATACTTATCAGAAAGTGGGAAAGTTAAATGGTCAATTTGAATTGTAGGTGTGGTTAAGTGGGACCTTGAAGTAGGTTGGCAGTCATACCTTACTTGAAACACACTGGAACACACTACCACTGGGTGGTGACACACTTACCTGGTTGCATCACCATACTGACCCACAACTTCTCATACATACACCAAAGAGTACCGTTTTTTTTTTTTACTTACGGCTACTTTTTACATGGGTTTATTGTGGTAATTCTGCTATAATTACGCCGGACTTGGACGTTAACTTATCGGCATTTAGTTGATAATAGTCAAAACATACTGCACATCAAGCCAGACTCTTGGATTTCTTCTTACGGAGTATATATACGAAAGAGCAAAACACTGTTGTATGGGTGTGAAGCATGAGTATTGAATGTTGCATCAAGGATGGTGGAGCGGTAGATGTGTGTTTGAAGGCTCTGTGGTGTGAGTATGATGCAGAGAATACTTTGGAGATTAGGTGTGGGGTTACCAAAACTATTATTCAGAGGGCTGAGGAGGGGTTGTTGAGGTGGTTTGGACATTTAAAGAGAGTGGAGAAAATAGGATCAATAGAAAAGCGTATAAATTAAAGATGGGGAGAAGGAGTAGGTGTCGTCCTAGGTAAGGTTGGAGGGAGGGGGTATAGTAGTAGGTTTTGAGTGGTAGGAGCTTGGACATCCATCACATTTGTGTGCGTATTAGATTGGAGTGTAGGCAAGTTATTTTTATGAGTTGACATGCTGCTGGAGAATGAACAAGGTAACATTTACGAAGGGATTCAGGGAAACCGGTTAGCTGGATTTGAGACCTGGAGGTGCCTGTACTCTGTTGGTGTTGGTGGGGATGTTGCTGTTTGGAGGGTCATCTGAAGTATAATGTCAGCACGCTTCTGGCAAGACAGTGATTGAATAAGTGACAGTGAAAGTGTTTTCTTCTTTGCAAGTCATCCTACTTCAGATACAGAGCTCACAAATAGGATGATACGTTTTCTTCTGTTCACGAAGAATCTTTTTTTTCTCTCTCATAAACACGAACAATCTGAGGTAACTTTTTTGTCTTATACGCACGGAAAAGCTCAAATACATTTTTAATTATTTTTCATATACATGAAAATCAATGACTTAAATCGTGATGTATTTGAGCCACTGAATTTATCTAATATTTTTCCTAAGTGTTGTTGTGGCCTGCAACTTACAATTCATGAGTACTGTTGTGGCCTGCAATTCACAATTCATAAGTGATGTCGTGGCCTGCAACTTACAAGTCATAAGTACTATCATGGCCTGCAACTCACAATTCATAAGTGATGCTGTGGCCTGCGACTTACAATTCACAAGTGCTGTTGTGGCCTGCAACTCAATTCACAAGTGCTGTCGCGGCCTGCAACTTACAATTCACAAGTGCTGTCGCGGCCTGCAACTTACAATTCATAAGTACAGTCGTGGCCTGCAACTTACAGTTCATAAGTACTATCGTGGCCTGCAACTTACAATAAGGGCAACGCCACCATTCACTACGTGGTTGAAAGGTCAGTTTGCGTTGAATGCGAGCGAGGCTTTCTACCCCACATACGCCGACCAAAATCCCCTTGTGATGCCAGAGAAAGTGCATTCTCTTCCTAGTAACCCATCTTTCACACTCTTCGCTTAGTAACGTTTAAGCGAACGTCCATTAATGAACGACCTAAGCAAAAAAAATTCGTTAGGCTAAATTGCTTTAATTTAACATTAATTGAGTTCAATATACGGGAGAATATCGTCCGGCAGCAGAGAATACACCGGAATATTTAATTCGTTGGAAACTATACGCTCTATTTTCGTTCCCAAATGCTCCTCTCATTTTCCACCCTTCCCTTCTTGGGATAAACCCTGGTTACCTTCCATTCTCCATGCACTGTACGACCCCTTCGGATTTTCTCTTTCTCCTTGAATATAATTTTTTTTTTTAAATATAATTTCTTAATTCACAAATTCATCATATCATATAATTACTATACCACAAATAAACATAATTCCTTGAATATAATTAGGGCTGTGCCCAATTATCGGTATGGGTGGTATCGACAACGTTCGATGGTATAGGCCTAAAATTGAGTATCGGTATATGTATCGGCAAAAGTATTAGTACAGCTCCATCACTAAATTAATAATGATAATAATGATCATAATAATAATAATAATAATAATAATATATTATTATTATTAATAATATATTATTATTAACACATTTTCTATGTTCTTGGCGAACAATTACGCTCATATGAATTATTTCTACGACCAACCACACTCTGATCGCATCATTAACTATTTATATAGTAATACCTGTTGATACCAGTACTGGGATCATTTATATAACAATACTTGTTGATACAAGAACTGGGATCATTTATATAACAATACTTGTTGATACAAGTACTGGGATCATTTACATAATACTTGTTGATACAAGTACTGGGATCATTTATATAATAATACTTGTTGATACCAGTACTGGGATTATTTATATAATAATACTTGTTGATGCAAGTACTGGGATCATTTATATAATAATACTTGTTGATACAAGTACTGGGATCATTTATATAATAATACCTGTTGATATAAGTACTGGTTTCATTTATCAAGTTTTTAAGTCTGAATTACATTATAATTAGTTAAGTTTCACCTTATTTTTCCATTTAATTTCAGTTCAGATTGACTTTCTCCTGGCGTCATTATTCTAGACAAAAGTGGATGCAGTTGTGTTAAATAATCGTCGAAAAACAATAGAATAAATATCCAGAGTGTTATTATATGAATAATTACACATCAGCAGTCACGGAGAATGTGGCAACACATTGCAATGTGTTAAGCAACCACAACAATAAGTTATTAATCAATATCGAATACCAGCCACATTGCCAGACGATATCACTGTTGATGCCACGGCTACCAGACACGTCCAGACGTTATCACTGTTGCTGCCACGCCTACCAGACACGTCCAGACGATATCATTATTGCTGCCACGCCTACCAGACACGTCCAGACGATATCACTGTTGCTGCCACGGCTACCAGACACGTCCAGACGATATCACTGTTGCTGCCACGCCTACCAGACACGTCCAGACGATATCACTATTGCTGCCACGCCTACCAGACACGTCCAGACGATATCACTATTGCTGCACACTGCTCCTTCACCCAGACACGTCCAGACGATATCACTATTGCTGCCACGCCTACCAGACACGTCCAGACGATATCACTATTGCTGCCACGCCTACCAGACACGTCCAGACGATATTACTGTTGCTGCCACGCCTACCAGACACGTCCAGACGATATCACTATTGCTGCCACGCCTACCAGACACGTCCAGACGATATCACTATTGCTGCCACGCCTACCAGACACGTCCAGACGATATCACTGTTGCTGCCACGACACATACAGGACACGTCCAGACGCTATTACTGTTGCTGCCACGACACACGTCCAGACGGTATCACTGTTGTTGCTACAACACACACAGACACGTCCAGACGGTATCACTGTTGCTACCACAACACATACCAGACATACGTTCAGACGGTATCACTATTGATGACACAACACACACCAGACACGTCCAGACGATATCACTGTTGCTGCCACGACACATACCAGACACACGACTACTAAGTTTTACTACATATACTAAGTTGTTAGTTACTATTAATTTTAAGTTGCTCCTGCCAATAATAAGTTGCTCCTTACAATATAAATTCGTGCTATTACGATTTTCGGAGAGAGAGAGAGAGAGAGAGAGAGAGAGATGGTAAGATAAGGATGGAGTAAAGACGGAGGGAGGAGGCTGTGCCACTTCCGGCGGGGCCTATCCACTCCCTCCATTGTTAAACTCACACTGACGCCCTACGCTACCGGGGATACGCCCTTCTGAGGGAGGAGAGCAGAGGTAAACAGGAACAAGGAGGAGAAGGACAAGGAAGAAGAACAGACAACAAGGGGGAGAAGGGACACAAGGAAGAGAGGAGACAGGAAGAGGAAGGCATTTAAGACAACAATGAAGCAAATAACAAACAACTTAATATTATCATATGTATGAGGGAAGCGCTAAACCAGTAGGGGTCACATGGTACCTGAGACATAGAAAACCACCTCTGATCCAAAGTCTTGGATCACGATCCCTTCACAGGCACAAGGAAGAGAAACTCCAAAGTTGTACATTTAACTGAGTTCTAATCATCAGCGCAGGACACAGAAGAGATGAGAAGAGAGGAGACAGGAGAGAAGAGGGGAGAAGAGAGGAGACAGGAGAGAAGAGGGGAGAAGAGAGAAGAGGGAGAAGAGAGAACAGGGGGGAAGAGGAGCGAGGAGGAGAGGAGAGAAGAGGAGAATGAAGAAAAGAAGAAGAGAGAAGAGTAGAGGAGAGGGAGGAGAGAGGAGAGGAGAGAGAGAGAGAGAGGAGAGGAGAGAGAGTAGAGAGGAGAGGGGAGAGAAAAAGAGAGGAAAGGAGAGAGAAGAGATGAGAGGAGAGTGGAAAGGAGATGAGAAAGAGGAAAGAGGAGAAGAGAGGAGAGGAGGGGAGAGATGGGAGAGGAGAGGAGAGGAAAGAAGAGAGGAGAGGATAGAGGAAAGGAGAAGAGAGGAGAGGATAGAGGAAAGGAGAGGAGATAGGAAAGGAGAGAGAGGAGAGAAGAAAGGAGAGAGGAAAGGAGAGAAGAGATGAGAGGAGAGTGGAAAGGAGATGATAAAGAGGAGAGAGGAGAAGAGAGGAGAGGAGGGGAGAGATGGGAGAGGAGAGGAAAGAAGAGAGGAGAGGATAGAGGAAAGGAGAGGAGATAGGAAAGGAGAGAGGAAAGGAGAAGAGAGGAGAGAGGGTGAGCAGAGGGGAGGTAATGCAAGATAAAAGGAGGGAAGAGTGGGAGAGTTGGATACATCAGCAGTGTGATGATTAAGACACATGTGCAACACCTGGGTATCTTTATTGTTGGAACGTTTCACCCACACAGTAGACTTCTTCAGTCACATACAGAGACAGCAGTGTAGTAGTGATATGAAGATGATGTAATCAGTCCCTCAACCATGGAGATATGAGGTGGTGAGTCCCTCAGCCTGGAGAAGAGTTCAGCTCCATGAAACTGAACTCTTCTCCAGGCTGAGGACTCACCACCTCAAAACTATTTCTCCAAGGTTGATTGAATGATTACATCATATTTATTTCACTACTACACTGCTGTCTCTGTATGTGACTGAAGAAGTCTACTGTGTGGGCGAAACGTTCCAACAATAGAGATACCCAGGTGTTGCACATGTGTCTTAATCTTTAACTTGTTGCTATTTTATATCACTTTCAAGTTATCAGCAGTGTGCTGCTCTAATATATTCTAAGTGATAGTTACACAGTCACAACAAAAGCTAACTCTGTTTCCCCCGTCATATTCCATCAGGATGTGAGGAATGAGGAAGAGCGTGAGAGAGAGGGGAGGGGGAAGGGGGAGAGAGAGGGGAGGGGGTGAGAGTGATGCTGGACGTAAGAAAGACTGTGGCAGCGAAAGATTGAAATGAAAGTGGGAGTGATGAATGTAGGGAGATGGAGTAATAAGACAGAAGGAGGGAGTGGAATGGGAAGGATATTGCCTTCACAGGTGTTCATCATCATCAACACCTCCACAAAACTACTAGTGATAAACATTCACACAAAATTGTAACTCAACATAATTAAATGTTTGATTACACGGAACCTCAAGATGAGAGTTCAGCGTCAACCTTGTGAAGATAGTCGAGAATAATGTGTGTTTAGTAGTGCGAGCGAGGGGTGGAGGGGAGGGGACGAGGGGTGGAGGGGAGGGGACGAGGGGAGACTGGCAGGGGCAAGGTGGCATCTGCAGCCATAGTTCATCAGCTGATACCACGAGGTACACTGACACAAGGTACACTGACACACGGCACACTGACACAAGGTACACTGCCACACGGTACACTGACAAAAGGTCCACTGACACAAGGTACACTGACACAAGGTACGCCGACACAAGGTACACTGACACAAGGTACATTGACAAAAGGTACATTGACACACGGTACACTGACACAAAGTACAGACACGGTACAAATACACACGGTACACTGACACGGTACAGACACAAGGTACACTGACACACGATACACTGACACAAGGTACACTGACACACGGTACACTGACACAAGGTACACTGACACACGGTACACTGACACACGGTACAATGACACGCGATACACTTACACACGGTACACTGACACAAGATACACTGACACACGGTACACTGACACAAGGTACACTGACACAAGGTACACTGACACAAGGTACACTGACACAAGGTACACTGACACACGGTATACTGACACAAGATACACTGACACAAGGTACACTGACACAAGGCACACTGACACACGTACACTGACACAAGGTACACTGACACACGATACACTGACACAAGGTACACTGACACAAGATACACTGACACAAGGTACACTGACACACGATACACTGACACAAGGTACACTGACACACGATACACTGACACAAGGTACACTGACACAAGGTGGCGCGGGTGGCGGGGGGGTGTTGTGGGGGGGGTTTTGGGTGGGTTTTGGGGGGCTGTGGGGGGTGCGGGTGGGGGGGTGGTGGGGCGGTGGGGGGCGGTGTCAGGGGCGGGTTGTGGGGGGAGAGTTTGGTGGGGCAGGCGGGGGGGGGTTTGGTCCGGTGGGGTGTTGGTGGTGGGGTCAGGTGGCAGTGTTGTGGTGGGGGGTTGTGGGGGTTGTTGTGGGGCAGGTTGTGGTGGCGGGTGGTGGCTGTGGGGTGGTGTTGTGGTGGTGGTGGTGGTTGTGGTGGTGGTGGTGTTGTGGTGGTGGTGGGGTGTTGTGGTGGTGGTGTTGTGGTGGTGTTTTGGGTGTGGTGTGGTGGTGGTGTTGTGGTGGTGTGCTGGTGGTGGTGGTGGTGGTGTGGTGGTGGTGGTGTTGTGGCGGTGGTGTTGTGGTGGGTGCTATTGCAGTGTTGCGTGTGGCAGGTTGCGGTGGCAGGGTGTTGTGGTGGTGTGTGGGCAGTGGTGGTGGCAGAGTGCGGTTGCTGTGGTGGCATGGTGTTGTGGTGGTGGTGGTGTTGTGGTGGTGGTGTTGTGGTGGTGTGTTGTAGTGTTGCTGTGGTGGGGTGTGTGGTGGTGGTGTTGTGGTGATGGTGTTGGTGGTGGTGTTTGGGTAGGTTGCTGTGGTGGTAGTGTTGTGGTGGTGGTGGCAAGTGTGGTGGTGGTGGTGTTGTGGTGGTGGTGTTGTGGTGGTGTTATTGTAGTGTTGCTGTGGTGGTAGTGTTGTGGTGGTGGTGGTGTTGTGGTGGTGGTGGTGTTGTGGTGGTGGTGTTGTGGTGATGTTATTGTAGTGTTGCTGTGGTGGTAGTGTTGTGGTGGTGGTGGTGTTGTGGTGGTGGTGGTGTTGTGGTGGCGGTGGTGTGGTGGCAGGTTGTGGTGGTGGAGTGTTGTGGTGGTGGGGTGTTGTGGTGGTAGTGTTGTGGGTGGTGTTATGCAGTGTGCTGTGGTGGAGTGTGTGGTGGTGGTGGTAGGTGGTGGTGGGGTGCTTGTGGTGGTGGTGGGTTGTGGTGGTGGTGTTGTGGGAGTGTGTTGTAGGTGTTGCTGGGTGGTAGTGTTGTGGTGGTGTGTGGTGGTGGTGGTGTTGTGGTGGTGGTGGTAGGTCAGTGATGTTATTGTGTGTTGCTGTGGTGGTAGTGTTGTGGTGGTAGTGTTGTGGTGGTAGTGTTGTGGTGGTGGTGGTGTTGTGGTGGTGTTGTGGTGGTGGTGGTGTTGTGGTGGTAGTGTTGTGGTGGTGGTGGTGTTGTGGTGGTGGTGTGGTGGCAGTTGTTGTGGTGGTGGTAGTGTTGTGGTGGTGATAGTGTTGTGGTGGTGATAGTGTTGTGGTGGTGGCAGTGTTGGAGAGATGAGGGAGAGGGAGAGATGAGGAGGGAGAAGGTGGTGGAGGTGGTGGTGGTAGTGTTGTGGAGGTGGTGTTGGTGGTGCTGTTGTTGTGTTATAGTAGTTGTGATTTGGTGGTAGTGGTGGTGGTAGTAGTAGATGGTGGTAGTGGTTGTGGTGGAGTAGTGGGGGTGGTGGTGATAGTGGTGTGGTGGTGATGGCATGCTGTTGTTATTGTTTTTGATAGTGTGGATGGTGGTGATGGATGTGGTTGTGGCCCCTAAGATGGTGAGGTGGGTTTGATGGTGGGTGATGGTGAGGGCGTGGTATGTGGTGATGGTGAGGAGGTGGTGATGGTGGGTGATGGGAGGGTGATTGATGGTGGGTGATGGTGGGTGATGGTGAGGGCGTGGCTGATGGTCGTCGTGGTAGGTATAGCTGGTAATGGTAGGCGTGTGGGGTGATGGTAGTAGTGTGGCCGGTGATGGTAGCAGTGTGGCCAGTGGTGCTAGTAGTGTGGCTGATGGTGGGCAACGGTGATGGTAGTGGTGAGAGTAAAGGTGGTGGTAGTAGTGGATAATCACAACGATGGTGACAGTAAATTACAAATGCTGCGGTACTGACAGTGGGTAAGGACGGTGGTGGGTGTGGCTGGCTGGTGGTGGCAGGGTTGAAGGTGAGAGTGGTGGTGGTGGTGGTGGGAGATGGTGGTGATGCTGGGTGGGGTTGGTGGTGGTGATGCTGGGTGGGGTTGGTGGTGGTGAGTGAACACAAGCTAGAACAAGATGCACTCTGGCAGTGAGAAGAACCAGGTACAGTAATGTACTTAGGTATCTGAACACAGGTAAATTAGGAACGTACAGATTATGTTACAGTACAATGAGTGAAGGTACAAAATTACAAGGCGCAAAAGTAAAGGGAAGGCACAAAAGTACAAGGTAGGCACAAAAGTACAAGGTAGGCACAAAAGTACAGGAAAGGCACAAACGTACAAGGAAGGCACAAAATTACAGGGAAGGCACAAAAGTACAAGGTAGGCACAAGAGTACAGGGAAGCCACAAAAGTACAAGGTAGGCACAAGAGTACATGGAAGCCACAGAAGTACAAGGTAGGCACAAAAGTACAAGGTAGGCACAAGAGTACATGGAAGCCACAGAAGTACAAGGTAGGCACAAAAGTACAAGGTAGGCACAAAAGTACAGAAAAGACACAAAAGTACAAGGCACAAAAGTACAAGGTAGGCACAAGAGTACAAGGTAGGCACAAGAGTACAGGGAAGCCACAAAAGTACAAGGTAGGCACAAAAGTACAAGGTAGGCACAAGAGTACAGGGAAGCCACAAAAGTACAGGAAAGACACAAAAGTACAAGGCACAAATATACAGGGAAGGCACAAAAGTACAAGGAAGACACAAGTACAAGGTAGGCACAAAAGTACAAGGTAGGCACAAAAGTACAAGGTAGGCACAAAAGTACAAGGAAGACACAAAAGTACAAGGAAGACACAAAACACATTGAAGGCACAAAAGTACAGGTAAACCACAAAAGTACAAGGTAGACACAAAAGTACAAGGTAGGCACAAAAGTACAAGGTAGACACAAAAGTACAAGGTAGACACAAAAGTACAAGGTAGACACAAAAGTACAAGGCACAAAAGCACAGGGTAGGCACAAAAGTACAAGACACAAAAGTACAGGGTAGGCACAAAAGTACAATACACAAAAGTACAGGGCACAAAAGTACAGGGAAGGCACAAAAGTACAAGGTAGGCACAAGAGAACAGGGAAGCCACAAAAGTACAAGGTAGGCACAAAAGTACAGGGAAGGCACAAAAGTACAAGGTAGGCACAAGAGTACAGGGAAGCCACAAAAGTACAAGGTAGGCACAAAAGTACAAGGTAGGCATAAAAGTACATTTGTTGTTCAATTCTGCAGGCACGTTTGTAATACAAGTATACATGATTTTACGATCACAGAACGACGTATTGCCCGTGACTCCATGATCGTATAACGACGTATTGCCCGTGACTCCATGATCGTATAACGACGTATTGCCCGTGACTCCACGATCGTTGAGTGAGAGGTGAGATTAACGATATTTTTTTCGGAGATTTAAAAGGCCTGCTTCCTCATGTGAGACATTGTGGCCACGAGAGAAAAAGTTTCTCAATATTGTTATGGTCCAGCTTCATGCTGTGGTGGTGGTGTATCATGTGGTGGTGGTGGTGGTGTATCATGTGGTGATGCATCAACTTGTAGTGATGCATCAAGTAGTGATGGCTATACATAAAGTGGTGGTGCATCACGTGGTGGTGCACCATGTACTGCAGCATTATATAGTGGTGGTGCATCATGTGGTGAGGTGGAAGTACATCAAATGGAGGTGGTGCAACATCATGTGGTGGTTGAGGTGGCAAAGAATCATGTGCTGCTGCATCATGCCCTTTGGTACAAAAATCATCTGGTGATGGAGCATCACATTATGGTGGTGCAGTATCATGTTGTGAGGGTACAGCATTAGGTGACGGTAGTGCAGAATCATGTGTGGTGGTGCAGCATCATGTGATGGTGATGCAGAATCATGTGTGGTGGTGCAGCATTAGGTAGTGGTGGTGCAGCATTAGGTAGTGGTGGTGCAGCATCATGTGGTTATGCTGCTGCATCAGTAATAGTAAAAAGGTCAATAATGACGCAGTAATGTTAATAAAGTAATGAAAATCATTAATGACGTAATAAAGGTAACTAATGACGTAATAAGGTTAATAATGACGTGACAAAAGAAAACAGTAACTACGAGAGAAGAATATCAGTGGCGTCGGAGGCTCACTAATTACCACGAAAGGTCAATAATGACGTAACAAAGGTCAATGATCGTAACACAAGTCAATAATGACGTAACAAAGGTCACTAATGAAGCAACAAAGGTTCAATAATGACGTAACAAAGGTCAATAATCGTAACACAAGTCAATAATGACGTAACAAAGGTCAATAATCGTAACACAAGTCAATAATGACGTAACAAAGGTCAATGACGTAACAAAGATCACTAATGACGCAACAAAGGTCACTAATGACGTAAAAAAGGTCACTAATGACGTAACAAATGTCACTAATGACGTAACAAAGGTCACTAATGACGTAACAAAGGTCACTAATGGTGGCTAGGGCAGGATGGAGGGAAAGTTTCCAATACCATCCTTGAACGTGTGGGAGGAGAGATGAGGAGGGAGGGGAGAGATGAGGAGGGAGGGAGAGATGAGGAGGGAGAGATGAGGGGAGGGAGAGATGAGGGAGAGGGAGAGATGAGAGATGAGAGAGGAGGAGATGAGGAGGGAGGGAGAGATGAGGAGGGAGGGAGAGATAGAGGAGAGGGAGGGGAGAGATGAGGAGGGAGGGAGAGATGAGGGAGGAGAGATGAGGGAGGAGAGATGAGGAGGGAGGAGAGAGAGGAGGGAGGGAGAGATGAGGGAGGAGAGAGATGAGGGAGAGGAGAGATGAGGGAGGGAGAGATGAGGAGGGAGGGGAGAGATGAGGAGGGAGGGGAGAGATGAGGAGGGAGGGGAGAGATGAGGAGGGAGGGGAGAGATGAGGAGGGGAGAGATGAGGGAGGAGGGAGAGAGGAAAGGAAAAGAGAGCGAGAGAGAGCATAGGAGCAAGGAAAAGTGTGAGAGAGGAGGTTAAAGAATGTATTAAGAGTGTACGCACGCATTACTATCACCACCATCAGGTATGATAAAATCAAGGTGGGGAGTGGCTCTAATTCCTTGGATCAAGAGCCTTTCACCAGCACCATGGTGCACCTTAAAGAGAACAGGTGGCGGCTACTTAATGTTGTTCATGTTTCCTAGACAGCCGTGATGTTGAGGTTCCTAACCTAACCTAAACCTACACATTCATTTCACATCATCATCATCATCATCATCATCATCACTTGGGACGCTGGTGTAGAAGAACCTCTTAATATTTGTGTTCAATGCAACAGGTTCTGGTAGTCTAGTTTCTAGACCGGTCTTATGAGTTCTTAAAATCGCCCAGTAAGGTACACTACCTTCGCCAACCTAAATCCAGATACACGGGGAGAGGAGAGGTGAGACGAGAGAGCGAATGTATGAGGGAGGGAAATGTGTGGGGGAGAAGCATAGCAAGTGGGAGGGAGAGAGGGAAATTGTATGCGAGAGGGAGAACAGAGAGAGAGAAGAAATACTGAAGTGTGCGAGAGGGGGGCGAGGAGAAAGAATGATGAGGGGGGAGACTTTGGGGGGATTACTATAAATCTGCTAATGGTGCTAGCTCCCAAGAAATTCTTCAAGCTGAGAGATCTTACACATGCATCAAAAAAACATTTGCAGTTGTACCAGCTCACAACACAAGACATCTTGTCAGTCGTACCAGCTAACAACACAAGAAACCATTCAGCTGAACCGGTTCAAAACAAAAAAGATTTCTTGGCAGGTCACTGAGTTTAGATCAAGGAAAGTTTTCTTGGTAGATCACAGAGTTTCGAAACTTTGAACGCCATATTTAATCAGACTTCTGATAAGAGAAGCTGTTGTATTGTCTAGCTGAGGGACTGACAACCTCAAATCTAGATCTTCAAGGGTGATGGACTGATTACATCGTCTTCACATCTCTACTGCTCCTGCCTACTTTCTGTACTCGACTGAAGAAGCCTACTGTGTAGGCGAAACGTTTCGGAATAAAGATGCCTAAATGTTGCCTATGTGTCTTACTAACAAAATACTCATATAAATAGGTACTTGTGGGATGGTCAACGGTGGTGGTGGACATACTGGTTTGCAAAATGAACCGAAGTTGAATTAGATATCGTAAACTGTAAATATAAACAACTTTATAAAATAAAATATCTCGTATTGGAAAAATACTTAACATTGCATCATCAAGCATACCGGAGAAACAATGGTTTTACAATACTAAGCAAATGATTTCAATTCAGCGAAGCGGAA
The DNA here is from genome assembly GCA_009830355.1 of Cherax destructor. Lineage (NCBI taxonomy): Eukaryota > Metazoa > Arthropoda > Malacostraca > Decapoda > Parastacidae > Cherax > Cherax destructor. Next base: position 65,879 of record WNWK01004129.1, read on the forward strand.
ACACTTTTTATTGAATCGAGTATAAGCATTTAAAATTAATTACTAAAAGTAACTGTTATTATTGTAGTCATGGGAGAGTGCTAAACCTGTTGGTACTGGCAGTAATATACTACAATATGTATAAAAAAAAACTAGATAAACACTTCTTTGCATAATACTTAAATTGAGTCCTTTCTAAAATTTTCTCTTATACGTTTAAAGATACATTTTTTTTAATTTATGTTAATGTGAAAGTTAATAATTTTGTACCAAAAGAACCTTATAAAACTTACCTAACCTTATTATAACAAGCGCAATTTAATTTAGCCTAATCCAATTAAATATATTTTAGATAAGTTTACAATAATTTAATAATAAACAAACACAATGAAAAATATTTTTTTCGTTAGGTTCAGATTGATTTCTGCGAAATTATCACATACACAAATTTTCGCTTGCCTTATTCAGCAAGAAGAGCGTTGCTATGACTCAGTGGCTAACGCGACGGTCTGGAATTTTGAGACACTCTGATCGCGGGTTCTAACCCCACCCGTGGTTTTTTTTTTTTAAGAAGAGCGTTGGTATTTAAGCCAAAATAGCAAGTTTTACCTATTCGGCACGACGTACGTGCGCGCGCGCGCGCGTGTGTAATAATAATTAATAGAATGTGACCGATATAAGAAGACAGAGCAAAAAAAAAAAAAGTAAAATCAAGAAGGAAGGAGACGGGAGAGACAGAAAGGGATGAGGGTTGTAAAATGGAGGCATCGAAAGAGGAAAGATAGAGTGGGAGGAAGCAGAGAGAAACAGAGAGAGAAGGGGGAGATATTAAGAAGACGGGAAGAGGGAAGAAGAGATAAGACTGAAAAGAAAAAAATGTGGAGGATGTATGCATATATTTTGAGAACAAAATTTAACACCGCTGGGTCATACAGTGCCGATATTTTGAAGGACAACGAAATGTCGTCGCCACTTAAACTAAAGAATATACTAGGCTCTTGTGGGTAAGTTTGAAAGAGAGCAGGCAGTCACAGAGGCACACACACACTATGAATCGACCCCTGCAACCACAATTAGGTGAATACACGAGGACTACCACACCATGTAAAGGTGATCCAGCTTCAGGGAAGTGAAGCTCAAGGAGGGAGACAGGATTGTCAGGAAGGTGCAGGTGCAGGAGGAGAGGTAGGTGGAGGGAATTGGTGAAGGAGGAAGTAGGTGAAGGAGGAAGTAGGTGAAGGAGGAAGTAGGTGAAGGAGGAAGTAGGTGAAGGAGGAAGTAGGTGAAGGAGGAAGTAGGTGAAGGAGGAAGTAGGTGAAGGAGGAAGTAGGTGAAGGAGGAAGTAGGTGAAGGAGGAAATAGGTGAAGGAGTAGATGGAGGAAGGAGTAGGTGGTGGAAGGAGTAGGTGAAGGAGGAAGGACTAGGTGAAGGAAAAAGGAGTAGGTAAAAGAGGAAGGGGTAAGGGACGGAGGAGGACGAAGTAAGGGAAGGTGGAAAGGGTAAGGGAAGGAGAAAGGGGTAAAGGAAGAAGGAAGGGGGTAAGGTAAGAAGAAAGAGGAATGGATAAGGGAAGAAAGGGGTAGGGGAAGGAAGGAGGAAGGGATAAAGAGGAGGAAGTGATAAGGGAAGGAAGGAGTGGAGGGTAAGGGAAGGAGGAGGAAAGAGTAGGGAAATGAGGAAGATGAAGGGGTTTAGAGAAGATAGCAGCAGGGGATTTTGAGGAAGGAAGTTGAATGGAAGATGACAGTGGTAAGAGATGGACAGATCTCAGCTGTGCGTCATACATTGTGTGATTTATTGCGAATATCTCCCTAGTACGTCAACTGTTAGTTGTATTGTTATTATGACGACCAGTATCTCAGCTGGTACGTCATACTTAGTTGTTATTGTTAGACGACCATATCCAGCTAGACTCACTGTTAGGTTGTTATTGTTATTATGACGACCAGTATCTCAGCCTAGTGTCACGTCATGACGCTATCTAGTGCGTCATACGTAGATGTATTGTTATTATGACGACCAGTATCTCAGCCTAGTGTACGTCATGCTGTTGGATTGTGTTATTGTTATTATGACGACCAGTATCTCAGCCTAGTGTAGTCATGCTGTTAGATTGTGTTATTGTTATTACGACGACCACGTTGCCACGATAAACTGTCACATTAGTTGCATAAGTGTCCTTTTACTTAACATTGTACAAACTAACCAGTGGCGGCTCGTAGCTAAAATTAGTGGAGGTGCTGCTTCAGAAATTTTTTAGCCATTGTTTTAATATTGTGCAAAACGAAACAAGCATATAAAAACTTTCTCATGGAGAGAAAACTGTGAAAACTTAAGCTGTTGAAATTCACTTACAGTCACAGAACTTATTTCTTGGGGATGCAAGGAGGCCATGATTAAATTATTTAAATATTCTGTAAAATAAAAGAACAAAAAAAAAACTATGAATTAAATAAAATAGCTGGAAGCATGATAATTATCTAATTCTACACTTTATCACATTCAAGAATATGGTACATGGTTTTTAAGCACAACACACGTCGCTGAGTAAAAAAGCAATACTACCCTACTCTTGTACAACAGGGTCGGCACTGCGTCAGCGACAGTGCTCTCTCTACCTAGCGTGGTGCGTCTTATCTCGGACAAGTGCGCATGCGCACAACAGCCAAACACCGAGATGCTGGAACTGTGAAGCTCACAGTTCCATACAAGGATTTTTGTAATTTTTTTCATGTACTAGGGGATGGCTACTGACATTAAGCTTAAGGATTATATAATGTACAAGAATAAAGAAAGAATTAAGGAAAAAAAAAGACTCATTATATTGAATGTTATCGATAATATCGAGTGAAAATAGGTGGTGCTGCAGTTCTGCAGTGCCTATATACGAGCCGCCACTGCAACTAACCCAAAACTTGGAGAAGATATTTTAGACGTTTCGGTCTGTTCTGGACTCTTAAGTCAGTCCAAGACGGACTGAAAAATCGTCTAGTTTCCTCTCCAAATTGACGGTTAGTTGTAAATTGTTCCGGACACTGTAATCATTAGGATTAATTATTGGTGTGTGTGCGCTCGCGCGCGAGCGCGGAGGGGGAGGGAGGGAGGTAGGAAAGGAGAGAGAGACTAGGCTGACGCATTAAGATAAATGAGGAAAGGCAAGAAATACATTAATCCTCCACATGTAAACCATCACAAATACACAACTGAGAAACAATAAATGTACATCATGCAGGTACCAGAGAAGTAACACAAAATTAAATAATATAATTTATATAGATAGAAAAATTGATTTAAAATCACTTCGCTAAACAAGTTTTCATTGTAAACATGTGAAAGTTTGAATACGAAGCATTTTCTGTAAATTCTTTCCTGTTCTTCTCACGGCACTATATCAACACCGCTCAAGAAACAGAAGAGAATTAATTGCACTGCTGTCACCAGAACTGCTGCAGACCCAGATGCCAGAATTCGACCCAGGAAATATTGCTAGAAAATTACTTTCTTGGCAAACATGATAGGTTAGGCTCAACAGCTGCGGAAAATATCTAGATGATAAAAATATATTTGCTTGCCCAATTAATACAAAACCAGTAAGAACATAACAACATAACAGCAGAGGAACAATGATGTAGGCCTAACGTCCCATGTTGATATGGCCACTTCAATATAGTTAAAGACATTTATTAAAGGAAACATTTCGCCATTTAGCTTTTTCATTGGGATTGAAGAATCAACTCGTGACGAAACGTTATCTTCAATAAATGTCTTGAGCTGTATGTAGTGTCCTTATCCACAGTTTGTCTTCATCACAATACCATTTACAAGCTGCTGCCCCAGGCTAGGCGGATCTTACACCCAACCATTCCCACTTTTAACTAACCTAGTCTTAAAACTACTACTTTGCAGTTTCTTTAACCAGATTAACATCACATCCTGAAAATCTGTGTTCAGTTAGACGTCCTCATAAAGCAGCAGTAAACCACAGTGATGAGAATTTTATTGTAATAATTTTATCTCGCCGGCCGTCTCCCACAGAGAAGAAACACTTCACCGTCACTAACACCATCACTGACTTGTCAGACGGGCACAGATACTACAATTCAAAACTGCAAATATTCCCACCCTCCTTCAGTGTAGGCACTGTACTCCTCAGCACTCAGACTCCGGCTAACAAGTTTCCATGAATCCCTTCATGTTACCTTGCTCACACTCCAACAGCACGTCAAGTCATAAAAACCACTTACCTCCACTCACTCTTAACAAATTTGCTGGATCTCTAAGCCCCTCACATATAAAACCTCCTTTACCCTCTTCTATCCTAGAACGACCCCTACCCTGCCTTAACCTCCACAGCAAATTTATACGCTCACCAAGTCATTCTATTTTGTTTCATCCTCTCTGTCCTAACTACTTCAGCCCTCCGGATAATACTGTTAGTAACCGCGCACCTTCCAATCTACATGCTACGAATTCTCTGCATAATATTCACACCACACATTGCTCTCAGACACGACATCTCCAGTGCCTCCAGTCTCCTCTCTGCGGCAACGTTCACAATCCATGCTTCACACCCATACAAGAGCGCTGGTACCACTATACATATCCTTTTGCCGCCATGGATAACGTTCTTTATCTCCACAGATGCCTCAATGCACCAATCACCTTTTTTACCTTCGTCAATTTTATGGTTCACCTCGTCTTTCATAGACCCCATCTCCCAACAAGTCCTCGCCCAAATATCTGAACGCATTCACTTTCTCCAATCTGGTATCCAATCTTTCATTACCTATTTTGTTTTTATCCCTCATCACTTTGCTCTTTATGTACACTTTTAATTTCCCTCTTTTACATACCTTCTCAAATTCGTCCACCAATCTTTGCAACTTATCTTTAGAATCTCACAAAAGCACAGTGTCATCGGCAAAATGCAACTGTGGCAACTCCCACTTTGTATTATTCTTTATCTCCCAGTCTCACATCTCTCCTCGACACCCCAGGATTCACTTCTCTTACAACTTTATAAATATATTAACCATGGACACATCATGCATCCCTGTCTAAGGCCCAGTTTTATTGAAAATAATCTCCCACTCTCTCCTACATACCCAAACCTGAGTTTCACTATCGTCTATAATTAATTTAAAAAGCGTTGAACCCGTACTAGTCATTCTACGCTGTGGTAAATCATACTTCTTTCTAATGCGGGGTATAAGTGTGAAGGGTCAACATAAGCATTAAAGGAGAAAGTTATTGTTGGCTTAACAGGTCACTTTCAGTTAGTCACAGAGAGAGAGTTTGCATTAAAGGAGGGGATTTGAGAGAAGAACAGGTAGACAGCCTCAGGAAGTTGAACATGTCGAAAGTGAAGCCTGCGTGCGTTGGTAACTATCATATTGCTGCAGCCAATGCCATCCGGCTTGACGTCCAAGTCACATGATCTGCGCCGTCACATGCAAGACCCGTGTAAGGTAGCAGAACTCTTACGCCAGGAGTATCATAATATTCACGGGCAAGCACTAAACCTGACGGAGTCATACAACCGCTGGGGAATAGGAGGTACTTATGTTTAACCAAAGGAGAGGGTAACTCCAATTCCTCGGATTAAAAGCGCTTCACCAACATCATAGCACGCCCCGCCCCCCTTGATGGCACCCTCTTGGCGAACCATATCATGATACTGCCAGTGCTGCTTTTTTTGCAAGCATTAATTCACTTAAACCATATATACATCCAGGCCAACCATCCTCAATTTTAATGACTATACAAAATGAGACCAGTCGTGAATACGAAAAATAAATATTTTTCTACACTAAGAATTTATTATATATAATCATATAAACGATCATATCAAATATCACAAAAAAAATTAAATAAAAAAAATTAAATATAAATTATATCTAAGGATATATTTTTATGTAATACACTGGTATATACAAAGGTATATTGTTCAGGATATATACACTGGTCTATGCACATATGCTTCGATCGGTGTATATACACAGGCATTCAATGTATATAGATATTTTTCAATATATATATACATCAGTGCCAATATGTTTAGAAATCTCTTGTATTTATATATTGGATAATCCCAGTCACAACCCACAAGAGCAGGATAACTGGATAACAAACAAGCTTGCTTCCACTATACCACAAAAAGCCTCAACATTTTAAACTTTTCTCAAGGTCTGCCAGAATTCACATCTGAAAACCTGAAAAGCAGACAGAAGAATGCGAAAAAAAAAATAAAAAAAAATTACGAATAAATTATTATTGATACTATGAAGACTTTTATATTAATTGATATTATGGATGAGGCTGTGAGCCTGATGCTGGGGGGCTACAGATTTTCAGTTTAGTGGCCTCGAAAGAGGCAGCCCCCATGAGCCAGTTCATGCAAGGGTAGCCAGGCTATTTTAACCCGGGTACGTAATGTTAGCCTCAGCTAGCGGGCAACTTCAACGACACATCAGATAATTATCCTCATTTGCCGCACTCTCCAAACTATATCAATCGCCATTGCTTTTCAACTGACACTTTACATTTTCTAGGAATGTTATAGAAAGTTAATAAATCGATGCTTACAAAGGGAGGTACTAAACACAAGAGGCACTATCACAGGAGTGTGCGCCAGCACGTACACACCCGCCCGCAGCACAACACCGACTGAGAAGCCTCGCAGACGATGGCCGCCAAGTCTGCCTCCTGTTACTACACCGCAATTTTCTGTCTATTTTATCTTTTTCCCACCAAACAGCGACCCTTTGGCCTCTGAGAATTTTTTGTAAACACGAAACTGTCTTCAAATTCACTACACGAGATAAATTGCAAGAGCCATGAAGGGTAAGATTTACACAAACGTTATCAATTTTCAGAGAGTGCGTACCTGGCAGACTGTCCACTGTAAATATGAAGGTGGTCCTTCAAGAGAGGTAAATTCCCTCAGCCCAGGATACCTCAGTGGCAGCTGATAGTCCCACTCCCTTCCTCTATAACTTCGTCTTATTACAACCACACAGTTGCACATTATCGACTGTCTAGAGAAACTAAAAAGGGCTTTAATGAGAGAAAGTGTAAAGTGAATATTGAGAGAAAAAGAGGTAAGAGTTGCAGTGTGGGTGGGTAGAAGAGAAGGCTAGCCACAGCAGGCCGGAGGCTCACATCCAGGAGGATCTTAGTCCTACTCAAGTCCTCCTCATCTTACTTAATTCCTATTTAAGGTTCCACTTGGATTCTACTTACTTCCTACTTAAACCCTATTCAACTCTTACTTTTCAAGTCCTACTTAATCCTGTTTAAGACATACTCAAGTAGCACTAAAGTGAGACTTGTATCAAGGAAACCCCACTGAAGTTCTTGCTAATTCTTCTCTTTATTTCATTATTATATTTATAGCGAAGCGCTAAATCCGCAGAGGTCATACAGCACATGGAAGAAAGACAAACATATTTGAGCAAAAGAGGAAGCTTCAACTCCTTCGATCAAGAGCCCTTCACCAACATCAAGAGTATTGTTTCATGAGATGTCAGAGGTGACAGATACCAAACCTGACTCAGATCTTATCCCCGGCTCCAGATCGGCATTCATATATCACTATACATTATTGTATACATCATTTACTCTTAATGGAATCTTGGCAAAGGTTGTATTATCTTGGGACAAGAATAATTATAGGTTAATCAGGAAAAACAAGGTCTTATTCGCGCTCAAGCAGTAATCAAATGCAAAAACTCTAGTTTCACTTAACCTTACATGAGGACCACACCCTTGAAGAATGGGGAGGGGGAAGAGGGGATGCCCCCATGCTGAGAAAGAGCTCTTGATTTAAGGAATTAAAGCTACCTTATCTTTCCTAGCATTAGACCTGATTGCCTCCCATTCCCCAGGCTCTGTATGACCCCTATACGTTTAGCGTTTTCCCTTCAATTTAACAATAAAAACAATGTTTATCAACGCTGATGCAGTGAAGTGGTACTATCACCAGCATGCCTCTCAACCTATCTTCAGTACTATCACCAGCATGCCTCTCAACCTATCTTCAGTACTATCACCAGCATGCCTCTCACAACCTATCTTCAGTACTATCACCAGCATGCCTCTCACAATCTATATTCAGTACTATCACCAGCATGCCTCTCACAATCTATATTCAGTACTATCACCAGCATGCCTCTCACAACCTATCTTCAGTACTATCACCAGCATGCCTCTCACAACCTATCTTTAGTACTATCACCAGATGCCTCTAAACTATATTCATACTATCACAGCATGCCTAACTATTCAGTACTATCACCAGCATGCCTCTCACAACCTATCTTCAGTACTATCACCAGCATGCCTCTCACAATCTATCTTCAGTACTATCACCAGCATGCCTCTCACAACCTATCTTCAGTACTATCACCAGCATGCCTCTCACAATCTATCTTCAGTACTATCACCAGCATGCCTCTCACAACCTATCTTCAGTACTATCACCAGCATGCCTCTCACAATCTATCTTCAGTACTATCACCAGCATGCCTCTCACAATCTATCTTCAGTACTATCACCAGCATGCCTCTCACAACCTATCTTCAGTACTATCACCAGCATGCCTCTCACAATCTATCTTCAGTACTATCACCAGCATGCCTCTCACAACCTATCTTCAGTACTATCACCAGCATGCCTCTCACAACCTATCTTCAGTACTATCACCAGCATGCCTCTCACAATCTATCTTCAGTACTATCACCAGCATGCCTCTCACAACCTATCTTCAGTACTATCACCAGCATGCCTCTCACAATCTATCTTCAGTACTATCACCAGCATGCCTCTCACAACCTATCTTCAGTACTAACACCAGCATGCCTCTCACAACTTATCTTCAGTACTATCACCAGCATGCCTCCCACAACCTATCTTCAGTACTATCACAAGCATGCTTCCCACAACCTATCTTTAGTACTATCACCAGCATGCCTCTCACAATCTATATTCAGTACTATCACCAGCATGCCTCTCACAATCTATATTCAGTACTATCACCAGCATGCCTTTTTCACACAACCTCTCTATCTTCAGTACTATCACCAGCATGCCTCTCACAACCTATCTTCAGTACTATCACCAGCATGCCTCTCACAACCTATCTTCAGTACTATCACCAGCATGCCTCTCACAACCTATCTTCAGTACTATCACCAGCATGCCTCTCACAACCTATCTTCAGTACTATCACCAGCATGCCTCTCACAACTATCTTCAGTACTATCACCAGCATGCCTCTCACAACCTATCTTCAGTACTATCACCAGCATGCCTCTCACAACCTATCTTCGGTACTATCACCAGCATGCCTCTCACAACTATCTTCAGTACTATCACCAGCATGCCTCTCACAACCTATCTTCAGTACTATCACCAGCATGCCTCCACAACTATCTTCAGTACTATCACCAGCATGCCTCTCACAACTTATCTTCAGTACTATCACCAGCATGCCTCTCACAACCTATCTTCAGTACTATCACCAGCATGCCTCTCACAACCTATCTTCAGTACTATCACCAGCATGCCTCTCACAACTTATCTTCAGTACTATCACCAGCATGCCTCTCACAACTTATCTTCAGTACTATCACCAGCATGCCTCTCACAACCTATCTTTGGTACTATCACCAGCATGCCTCTCACAACTTATATTCAGTACTATCACCAGCATGCCTCCCACAACTTATCTTCAGTACTATCACCAGCATGCCTCTCACAACCTATCTTCAGTACTAACACCAGCATGCCTCTCACAACTTATCTTCAGTACTATCACCAGCATGCCTCTCACAACCTATCTTCAGTACTAACACCAGCATGCCTCTCACAACTTATCTTCAGTACTATCACCAGCATGCCTCTCACAACTTATCTTCAGTACTATCACCAGCATGCCTCTCACAACCTATCTTCAGTACTATCACCAGCATGCCTCTCACAACGTATCTTCAGTACTATCACCAGCATGCCTCCCACAACCTATCTTTGGTACCTATCTTCACTTGCACTGTGTAAACAAGCGACTGGTTACAAGTGTATTGTCCTTCATACGTTTAGATAACTGAGAAGTCAGTTCAGGCGACTTTTACTAAAACATATCAAATTATTTTTAAACGCTCAAGCTAGAGAGCAACGTAGAGCAATAATATGTTGTGGGAAATAGTACTTCGATGAAAAGAATTCCATATATACGCAAATACGCACGTGCGACCATGTTTTTAATTTACATAAATGACTTAAGGAGGAAGAGAAAAATTATATGAATTTGTTTGTGAAGGACGCAAAAATCTTAAGTAAAATAAATAATTAGAATAACTAAATCAATACATGATGACCTGGATAAATTGAGCAAATATAGTAGTCACCTGAACAAGTACATAACAAGGTAAGAAACTCGCATGTCACCTGAACAAGTACATAACAAGGTAAGAAACTCGCATGTCACCTGAACAAGTACATAACAAGGTAAGAAAATCGCATGTCACACTGCCAAACCAAAAAATAGCTTTCAAATATATAGATGGATAAATAATAACAAAAAAATTATTTAAAACAAATGTTTGGCCAAAATTGGAATATACAGCAGCTGTGGTACCCACAGCTAAAAATAAAGAGAAAAAAAAACATTTGGATATGCTATAAAAAAATCCAGATACAAAATGACTACCAGAGCTGAAAAATGCGAGTTATGATCAAAGGTGGACACTAAACATAGGTACACGGCTGATGGCAGGAACACATGATAATCACACATCATACAGGTGTTGGACAAAGTAATATGAAAACCTTGTTCTATAACATTTTCTATTTTCAATATGGCGTTGGTCCTCTGTTTGGAGCTGAAACAGCCTAAATTCGTTGAGAAATTGATTTATATAGCATTTGTACAGTATCAAGGGAAATTTTGAGCCATTCCTCAAGCAAAAGCTGCTCTAACTCTTCCAAAGACGACGGTGGAAGAAATCTGTTCTAATTGACCCCATACATGCTCGATAATATTTAGATCCGGTGATTGTGTGGGCTTAATCCAAGTGTTCGACTTCACTTTCATGTTCTTCATACTAATTTTGGTGTATTATCGTCTTTGAAGATACCGCAAAAATGGACCTGTGACACATGGAAATTGATTATTCAGTTATTCGACAGCAGTATTCATATTATTTTGTCCAACTCCTGTATATTATACAAGTTATGCAAGATCAGTCACTAGTCACACGTTTCCTGGATCGAGGCGTGGTTGAGCGAGATGCAACAGAGAGTTTGCAATACTGGGGAGAATAAGAGTGGGAACGTGTCACAGGAATCAATCAGTGTTGTGATTCACACTATACATGAACGACACAGATGAGGGAATAAATAGCAACATAAGCACGTTTGCTGATGACACTAAGAAAAAAGTCCTCAGATAAATTCTGATGAGGACTGTAGAGCGCTACAGGAAGATCTGGAGAGGTTAATGTAAGGTCGGAGAAGTGGCAGATGCAGTTTATTGTAGACAAATGTTAAGGTTCTAACCCTGGGAAAAGAGAATAACATAATAATGGCATTTATAAACTAAATAATGTAGATTTCAATTACTCTTAATGTGAAAATGATTTACGTGTTCTGGCTAGCAGTAACCTAAACCCAAGACAACAGTGCATAAGTGTTCATATCAAGGATAAATAATGGAAGTCCTCAGGTTATACTTCAACTTTATGTAACCTTGGCAAGATCCCATTTAGATTATGATTTGCAGTTCCAGTCTCCATATTACAGAATGGACATAAATGTGCTAAAAAACATACAGAGAAAGATAACAAAGTTGATCTCATGTATCAGAAATGTTTCCTAGAAGATAGACTGAGAATTAAGATGTGATTAATGTATACAAACGGAGGACACAAATAAATAAAGGATATACAAATAACGTGCCGAAAATATCTAACCAAGACAGGATGTGCAGCAATGGACTCAAGCAGGACAAATTTAGAATTAGAGAGGATACAGGAAAGTACTGGTTAGGTAATAGAGTTGTGGATGAGTGGAACAAACTCCAGAGTACCAGCATTGAAGCGAGAACCTTGAGTAGCTTTAAAACTAGGTTGGACAAGTACATGAGTTAGAGCTGCATGTGCCAGTAGACCTATGTTCGTATGAGGTTACTGAACGACATAATAAATAGAAGAACTTCTTTTAGCACCTGCATCAGGGACAAGAAACCACAGATGTACCTTTGAAGAGTTTCAAATCTCACTACTCTCGGAGCCCGGTCATGGGTCAGGCCCATCTGGTGCTTGTCTGGACAACAAGGCTGTTGTTGCTGGAGGCCCGTTGCCCCACGTATCCATCACAGCCTTCACCTTGTCGGTTTTCAAAACCATTTATCACATCTGTCAGACACTGCAACATCATGGGATCTTGATACAAGAAATTCTTCAACATTTGTCCAACCTTTGGACGAAGACTTACACTAGTGGTGATTCCACTGTGACCCCGCCTCCTCCTGCTTCCACTCACCTGACTACAGTATATAAGCAACTTCTCTGGCCCTATGCTGTACTTCCTACAAGACTGATGGACTGAACACATCGATTCCAGGCTGAGGGACTGATTACCTCAAACTCCTCTCCTCACACCTTTCTGCTTTATATTGGACTGATGAAGCCAATGTGTGGCGAAAAGTTTCTTCAATAAAGATTCCCAATTGTTGCAAAAGTGTCTCAATCTTCAACTTGTTGGTTTTCAAAACCATTTATCACAGCCTGGCTGATCTAATACCTGGTGAAGATACTTGTACAGTTTCCTCTTGAAGGCTTCCACACTTGTTCCAGCCGTGTTTCTGATATCTTCTGGTAAGATGTTGAATAGTCTGGGACCACGGGTGTTGATACAGTGTTCCCTTATTGTGCCCACCGCACCCCTGTTCCTCACTGCGTTTATTTTGCACTTCTTCCCATATCTCTCAATCCAGTATGTTGTTACTGCAGTGTGCAGATTTGGGACCAGGCCCTCGAGTACTCTCCAGGTATATATTATCATGTATCTCTCTCTCCTTCGCTCGAGTGAGTACATGTTCAATTCTTCAAGGCGTTCCCAGTAATTTAGGTGTTTTACTGGCTCAATGTGAGCCATAAACGATCTCTGTATTTGTTCCAGCTCTGATATTTCTCCTGCCCTGAACGGGGCCGTCAGCACTGAGCAATATTTTAAATGAGGGAGCACTAGCGATTTGAAGTGTGTCACCAATGGCATTATTTCCCTTGTTTTGAAAGTTCTCAATACCCACCCCGCTATCCATGTATATTGAGAAAAAAGTAGATCTACCTGGAGTGTATTTCGGAGATCAACACCTCCGCGGCCCGGTCCATGACCAGACCTTCCTGTGGATCAGGGCCTAATCAACTAGGCTGTTACTGCTGGCCGCATGTAGTCCAACGTACGAACCACAGCCCGGCTGATCCGGCACTGACTTTAGGTATCTGTCCAGCTCCCTCTTGAAGACAACCAGGGGTCTATTGGTAATTTCGCTTATGGCTGGTGGGAGGCTGTTGAACAGTCTTGGGCCCCGGACACTTATTGTGTTTTCTCTTAGTGTACTAATGGCGCCCCTACTTTTCATTAAGGGTATGTTACATCGCCTGTCAAGTCTTTTGCTTTCGTAGGGAGTGATTTCTGTGTGCAGATTAGGGACCAAATTATTATAATTATGGGGGAGTAAACCCATAGGATTATACAGAGAATGTGGGGGAAGGATGGAAGATATTCAGGTCAATTCAGGAAACTGGAGTATAGATCCAATTCCCTAGATCAAGAGCCCTTCAACAGCGTCAAGGAACCTCCCTCGAGGGGAGATTAGGGACCAGTCCCTCTAGGATTTTTTAAGTGTAGATTATGATATCTCTCTCGCCTGCGCTCCAGTGATAACAGATCAAGTGCTTCCAAGTGTTCCCAGTAGTTAAGGTGTTTGACGGAACTTATACGTGCAGTAAAGGGTCTCTGTACATTCTCTAGATCTGAGATTTTACTTGCCTTGATAGGAGATGTTAAGGGGGAGGAGAATTAGATAGGAAAAAATGTTTTCTTACCGAAAAATAGTGCATAATTCTGGCAACATGTTGATGCAATCAGCTTGTTTCTATCATATTTCTAAGTATCTTTTTCCAAAATTTATTTTTATTCTTTTGTCATCAGAGGACATGATGCCAATTCGTGTTTTTTATTTTTTTCACTCCAAAATTACGATTTTTATGACTGTTTCTTTCAAATACACTACATGGTATCTTAAAAACATACCACAGGTGGGGTTCGAACCGCGGTCAGAGAGTCTCAAAACTCCAGACCGTCCGTAGGCCACTGGGCCAGCTAGCTTATATAAGATTCATCCAACTAGGTATATACATAGGTATATATATAGAAATATACCTAGTTGGATGAATCTTATTGAAGCTAGCTGGCCCAGTGGCTAACGCGACGGTCTGGAGTTTTGAGACTCTCTGACCGCGCGTTCGAACCCCACCTGTGGTATGTTTTTTTTTAAGATACCATGTAGTGTATTTGGAAAGAAACAGCCATAAAAATCGTAATTTTTGGAGTGAAAAAAAAAAACACGAATTGGCATCATGTCCTCTTGATGACAGAAAGAATAAAAAAAATACATTTTTGGAAAAAGATACTTAGAAATATGATAGAAACAAGCTGATTGCATCAACATGTTGCCAGAATTATGCACTATTTTTCGTTAAGAAAACATTTTTTCCTATCTAATCCTATCTAATACCCCAACCGTGGTATGGTTTGTTTGCAATCGTGTCATTACGATTTCGTGAGTCACATGGTATCTTGTCTGTCGACTCTATATTAGTGCTCAGATTATTATTATTATAATCAAATAGAAGCGCTAAACCACAGGGGTTATACAGCATTAGTGCTCAGAGTGAGAGCTGCTCAGTCGCCTGCGGGCTGCCTTCTAGAGCGGAGGTGTATGGTGCGCCTAAGTCTGGCGCGCCGTGACCTTAGTTTTACAGAAAATTAAATTTATCTTTTCTCAGGAATAAGTTATTGACTTTTCAAAAACCATATTGCGAAAAATAATTAACAGAATGCCATGATTTTTTCACACACCATCGGGCTAGCATTGTTTTAGAACGGGACAACGAAACATTTGCAATATGCTTTACTGTTTTTGTGTTATTGATTTTCCCACAAAAAAATCCTTAAAAAAAAAAAGACCAACATTTTTTATTATGCAATCTATTGCCATCTCTCTTGAAAGCTTATTGTTATTATTTAGACCTTTATCTTTCATCTGATGTCAACTAGAACATTTTATCTCTTACCAATTTTTTTATGGTTTTCGTATTATACCCTATAAAATATTGCCACTCAAGGGAGGTTCCTTGACGCTGGTGAGGGGGTCTTGATATAGGGAATTGAATCTGTGTTCCAGTTCCCTGAATTAAGAATGAATACCTTCCACATCCCCCCACAGGCGCTGTATAATCCTACCGGTTTAGCGCTTCCCCCTTGATTATAATAATAATTTAAAAAGGATCATCATTGGCTTGGCATCTCTTGTTTTGAACGTTCTCATTATCCATCCTGTCATTTTCCTCGCAGATGTGATAGTGGCATTGTTGTGGTCCTTGAAGATTTTAAATTTTTCAGTCATTGCAGTAAAGTACGTTTTCTCTTATTAATTTTTTTCAAAGGTATAAATTAACAATTTTAGGTTTAATGTAACTGGAAAATATACAATATTTTATTTTCGTAATTACTTTCTCAATCATCACCAATGTTATTACTACAATCATTACCAGGAGTATACCTGGAGAGGGTTTTGGGGTCAGTGTCCCCACAACTCCATCTGTGACCAGCAGTAATATTTCATGTCACAATCATTACCATTTCCGTGTCATCGTCTATACATCTCATTATATTCATCAGAGACCCTCACACATTACCACTCCCAGGTCCTTCACATTACTTTTCCGTTCTACTGTGTGATTAGAGTTTGTAGTATAATCAGTTCTAGCTATTTTCTTCAGTTTTCCATAACGGAGTAGTTGAAATTTGTCTTCATTAAACATACTGATCTCCGTTGTCCATTGGAAAACTTGGTTTATATCTTCTTGGAGGTTTACTGTGCCCTCAAGGGCTGACAGCCTCACGCACATCCTAGTATCGTCTGCAAAGGCTGATACGGTGCTGTGGGATACAAGAAACATTTTCTTCACAGAGTGGAAGACTAAATAAATGAACTGAAAGAGCAGATAGTAGGTGCTACAACCATTGGAGATTAGGAAATATACAATGAAAAAATTACTGACAGCCTGTTCAGTCAGGCTGTTGCTGAAAGCGGTCCGCTAGTTCAGAGAGCAATCACAGCCTAGCTGATCTTGCGCTTGGCGAAGGTAGTGATCCAGTTTCCTCTTGAAAACTTATATCTTTGTTCCGGCTCAGAAACTTCCAATTTCAACTGGAAATATCACAAGAATGAGAACTAGTTAGAAATACACAGAAAAGTACAGATTATGATCATTATTATGTGATGAACTAAACCCATGTGGGTAAGTCAGTGCAAGGAGTGGTAAAGGACGCGATTCTCCGTCCGGTAATAGAGAAAAAACCTACTCTCTCTGCCAGACTCTTTTTTACAAAACAAAAAACATCAGGCGCAGCAGACAGGCATCTCAGTTCTGAAGACTGTACAGGATGTGAGACAAAAGAAATGGTGGACAAACAAGAGCCTGAGTGTGTGTGACACGTGTTTACTGTGTTTATCTACAATCACCTGTTTGTGCTACTGTGAGGGATGGGGTGGGGGGAGGGAAGAGCGAAGGAGGGAGAAGGGAAGGAGTGGAAGAAGAGTGAAATAAAGGGAGGGAAAGGAGGGAGATAGGGGTATGGGATGAGGGTGTATGGGTTAGGAGGAAGGGAGAGACGAAGGGAAGTGAGGATATATAGCCATGGTCTATAAACACTACTTAAGGCTGCCAGAGCTGTGATAAAGAATCGTTGGGTCACAATTAGTGGCTCATAATGCAGATATGACACAGTAGTGTTGAAAATAGTATAAAATACTGACAAGTTAATGAGTCAGACACATGTACAACAGATGGGTATCTTTATCGTTGAAACGTTTCGCCTATGTGGTAGACTTCATCAGTCAAATACAGAGACTGTAGTGAAGGCAGCAGTAGTGGCGACGTAAACATGATGTAATCAGTTCATCGACCTTGGAGAAGTATCGTCCCAGAACATGGAGCTGAACCCTTCTCTAGGCTGAGGGACTGACCACCTCAAACTATTTCTCCAAGTTGATGGACTGATTACATCATCTTTACCTCGTCACTGCTGCTGCCTTCAATATATTCTCCTCTGTACATGACTGATGAAGTCTACAGCGCAGGCGAAAACTTTCAACACCAAAGATACTGTTGTACATGCGTCTTCCTCACCATAACACTGTACATGCGTCTTACTCACCATAACACTGTACATGCGTCTTACTCACCATAACACTGTACTGTTGTATATGCGTCTTACTCACCATAACACTGTACTGCTGTCTGTGGAACTTTGCTATTTTAGAAGCTCCGAAGCTCAGCGGTAAAGTGTTGGAGCTGCCAGTCTCAGGACCACGGTTCAAGCCCCCTGTCCATCTTTGTTTAACATATATATATAATATATATATATATATATATATATATATATATATATATATATATATATATATAATTATTGACCACGAACGAGTGGTATTGATCAATAACTACACTGCACTAGCCAGGTCGAACCCATGATGCTTTGGCCGCTCATAGAGCGAAAACACATGACGCTCTAGTCCACTGTGGTTCAGTGGACTAAAGCATCATGTGTTTTCGCTCATCATGAGGTGGGCCAAAGCATCATGGGTTCGACCCCTGGCTAGTGCAGTGTAGTTATTGATCAATACCACTCGTTCGTGGTCACAATAATATATATATATATATATATATATATATATATATATATATATATATATATATATATATATATATCGTGCTGAGTAAGTAAAACTGGTCAATTAGCAAGAACTCATTTAAAATTAAGTTCTTTCTATAATTTTCTCTTATACTTTAACGATATATATTTTTTTTCATTTATGTTAATGTAAAAATTAATAATTTTGTACCAAAAGAACCTTAGAAAACTTACCTAACCTTATTATAACAAGCGCAATTTAATTTAGCCTAATCCAACTAAGTATATTTTAGATAAGTTTACAATAATTTAATAATAAACAAACACAATGAAATATATATATTTTCGTTAGGTTCAGAATGATTTTTGCGAAATTATTGCATACACAAATTTTCGCTTGCCTTATTCGGCAAGAAGAGCATTGCTACTTAAGCCAATCATCGCACGTTTTACCTATTCAGCACGATATATATATATATATATATATATATATATATATATATATATATATATAATATATATATATATATATATATATATATATATATATATTTATTTATTTATTTTATTTATTAACACATCGGCCGTTTCCCACCAAGGCAGGGTGGCCCGAAAAAGTAACACTTATCATCATTCACTACATAACTCTTGCCAGAGGCGTGCTTACACTACAGTTATAAAACTGCAACATTAACACCCCTCCTTCAGAGTGCAGACACTGTACTTCCCATCTCCAGGACTCAAGTCTGGCCTGCCCGTTTCCCTGAATCCCTTCATAAATGTTACCTTGCTTACACTCCAACAGCATGTCAAGTCCTAAAAACCATTTGTCTCCATTTACTCCTGTCAAATACGCTCACGCATGCTTGTTGGAAGTCCAAGCCAGTCACACATAAAACCTCCTTTACCCCCTCCCTCCAACCTTTCCTAGGCTGACCCCTATCCTGCCTTCCCTCCACTACAGATTTATACACTCTCGAAATCATTATATTTCGTTTTATCCTCTCTACATGTCCGAACCACCTCAACAACCCCTCCTCAGCCCTCTCGATAATAGTCTTGGTAATCCCGCACCTCCTCCTAATTTCCAAACTACAAATTCTCTGCATTATATTCACATCACACATTGACCTCAGACATGACATCTCCACTGCCTCCAGCCTTCTTGTTGCAACATTCACCACCCATGCCTCACACCCATATAAGAGCGTTGGTATAACTATGCTCTCAGACATTCCCCTCTTTGCTTCCATGGACAAAGTTCTTTGTCTCCACAGACTCCTAAGTGCACCACTCACCCTTTTCCCCTCATCAATTCTGATTCACTTCAGCCTTCAGAGACCCATCTGCTGACACGTCCACTCCCAAATATCTGAATACATTCACCTCCTCCATACTCTCCCTCCAATCTGATATCCAATCTTTCGTCACCTAATTTTTTTGTTATCCTCATCACCTTACTCTTTCCTATATTCACTTTTAATTTTCTTGTTTTACACACCCTACCAAACTCATCCACCAACCTCTGCAACTTCTCTTCAGAATCTCCCAAAAGCACAGTGTCATCAGCAAAGAGCAACTGTGACAACTCCCACTTTGTGTTAGATTCTTTATCTTTTAACCCCACACCTCTTGCCAAGACCCTCGCATTCACTTCTCTTACAACCCCATCTATAAATATATTGAACAACCACGGTGACATCACACTTCCTTGTCTAAGGCCTACTTTTAATGGGAAATAATCTCCCTCTAGCCTACATACTCTAACCTGAGCCTCGTAACTGCTGTAAAATATTTATTTGAGTGGTTCAGTATCTGTATAGGTGTGTGTCAAATATAATTAAGGTTAGGTGATGTCAGGGCACCTTCACCTGTCCTTCCCGGCCACCCAGCAGTATTCAGACACTTAAAAGCTAGTCGGTTTATGTGGAACGCATCCTAGAGAATGGCAATAGAAATAAGCTACAATATTTAGCTCTGGATGCCTTGGGTTAATAAAGCGAAGGAATTCTCGTCTTTGATGGAAGATTGGATAAAGATCCTGGGGTCTGAAGCAGATCCTTTGGAAACTGAACGAGGTTATTACTTTTAGAAGCAAGCGTTGAACACTGTTAGTTAAGTACCGGTAATTACACACAAACTGACTGAGGCTAATACAGTTAGGTGTACTGACTTAACAAACTTTACTAGGTTATTGATTAGCTAATTACACACACACACAATTTTTACGAGGTTATTACAGTAATTATACACAAATGCACGAGATTACATTTAAGTAATTATTCAAACTGGACGAGATTATTAATTAGATAATAATCACACAAACTGAATCAGGCTATTACAGTTAAGAATCACACACCAGCAGGACAAATCTTTACATTCCAATGTTTGCAGATGATGCATAACTAGGAAAGATAATGTAAATGAAAGATGACTGCAAGAGAGGAATGATCTAGATGACTGCAGGAGAGGAATGATCTAGATGACTGCAGGAGAGCAATGATCTAGATGACTTCAAGAGAGGAATGATCTAGATGACTGCAAGAGAGGAATGATCTAGATGACTGCAGGAGAGAAATTATCAAGATGAATGTAGGCAAGAAATTATCAAGAAGATTGCATGAATGATCAAGATGACTGCAGGAGAGGAATAATAAAAAAGACTGCAGGAGAGGAATGATTAAGAAGACTGCAAGAGACGAATGATCAAGATAACAGCAAAAGAGGAATGGTCAAGATAAATGACTGCAAATGATGAATGACAGAAACGAGACAGGAGGCAGTTTACCCCACACGTGAGGGGCGACTCCTGCAGTCAGGCAGACAGTCCTGGGAACGGTTATCTAGCTTTATTCTAGCCTATCAAGTCCCCCGTAGCACGGCGAGCTATCGTCAGATTAGCAAAACTTAGCAACAACCTTTAGAAACCTGATCAACGATCTTTTTCACATAACTATTCACTACACACACAAAGACCAGTTCTTGAGTATGGAGCACCAGCGTGATGTCAATACCTGACCAAACACAGAACGTAGCTAGAGAAAGTGCAGAGGTTTTCCCACCAGACTGACTCCGGAGATTACCAACACACCCCCTTGTTTAATAAGAACTTGATAAGAACATAAGAAAGGTGCACTGCAACAGGTCTTCTGGCCCATGCTAGGAAAGTTCAACTTAAAATTGCAGCAATGGTATACAGTACCAACAAAAGTTGATAAATCTGATATATGTGCCACACCTGGGTATCAATAAAATATCGGGACAAAAACGAAAGACTGTAGGAGAGGTAATCAGTCCATCAATCTTCAAGATTGATGGACTGATTACGTTAACTCAAGGCTGAGGGACTGATTACCTCAAACTCCTGTTCTTGATCATTCTCCTTTGTATGGACTGATGAAGCCACTGTGTGGCGAAACGTTTCCTCAATAAAGATACCCAAGTGTTGTACATGTGTCTAACTTATCAACTTGTTGGTTCTCTGAACTATTCATCTACAGTTGATGGGGTAATAGGTTCCTCAGCCACTCTATTTATAAAACTACCCATAATTCTCACATCAAAGACGCTACCTGGATTTTATTCCATCCATCCACAATTCTGTTACTACACCAGTGCTTTCTCAATCTAAATTTGTCCAGCTTAAATTCAAATAATATCTCGATTAGATATTATTTGGTATCCCATTTATCTGATATTCCTTTATTTATTTGATATCTATTTATCTGATATCCCTTTATTTATATGATATCCCTTTATTTATTCGTTTTCCATTTGTACACCTCAGTCACATATTCCCTAATTCCACGTCTTTCCAGTGTAAATTCAGTGTCTTCACTCAATCCTAGGAAAGATTTCTGACCCATGGGACCAAGTTCGTCATCCTTCTGTATGTTTTCTAGTGTATTTAGGTTCATTCTGTAATAGAGAAACCAGAACTGAGTAGCATAATCTAAACGAGGCCTTACCAAGAATATATAAAGTTGAAGATTAACCTGAGGACTTCTATTACTTGAGATAAAGCCAAGAATTCTACTGATAACTTCGTTAATGCGTTGGGGCAAATATTTTTGTTAGTGAGTTTGAGCTTGAGAAGGACCTGCCTAGCATGGGCCAGTAGGCCTACTGCAGTGTTCCTCCTTTCTTATGTTCGTACGTTGGACTGTGTGCTGCCAGCAGTGAAAGCCTGGTTCATCAGGCTTTGAGCCACCAAAAAGACTGGTCTGGGCCGCGGGGACGTTGACCACAGAAAACATCCTTCACGTATTCATCAGGGAGAAGGAAACACGTTATGAACTTGACCTCACGACACCCAAGGAACGTACAAGAAGAGATATGGTCACCACAAAGATCGTTAAGAACAAAGACAAGGTCTATAAGAATGTTATTGGTTATGAGAGTTTGTCTAGACCAGATGTTTGTGTATTCCCGAAGACCTCGTTGCTGTCTGAGTGAATGTGCTCACCCACCTTACTAGATGGTAGGGGAGGGAGAGCACGTACCACAAGGGAGGGAGATCACGTACCACAAGGGAGGGAGATCACGTACCACAAGGGAGGGAGAGCACGTACCACAAGGGAGGGAGATCACGTACCACAAGGGCGGGAGAGCATTTACCACAAGGGAGGGAGAGCACGTACCACAAGGGAGGGAGATCACGTACCACAAGGGAGGGAGATCACGTACCACAAGGGAGGGAGATCACGTACCACAAGGGCCGGAGAGCATTTACCACAAGGGAGGGAGAGCACGTACCACAAGGGAGGGAAAGCACTTACCACAAGGGAGGGAGAGAACGTACCATAAGGGAGGAGAGCACTTGATATAAGGGAGGGAGAGGACGTACCACAAGAGAGATCACTTACCACAAGGGCGGGAGAGCACGTACCACAAGGGGAGAGCACGTACCACAAGGGGAGAGCACGTACCACAAGGGAGAGAGAACACGTACCACAAGGGAGGGAGATCACGTACCACAAGGGAGGGAGAGCACGTACCACAAGGGAGGGAGAGCACGTACCACAAGGGAGGGAGAGCACGTACCACAAGGGAGAGCCCGTACCACAAGGGAGGGAGAGCACGTACCACAAGGGAGGGAGAGCACGTACCACAAGGGAGGGAGAGCACGTACCACAAGGGAGGGAGAGTACGTGCCTATGAGGAGAGAACACGTGCCTTGAGAGAGGGAGAGAGCACGTGCCTAGGAGGGAGAGAGAGAACACGTGCCTTGAGAGAGGGAGAGAGAGAACACGTGCCTTGAGGGAGGGAGAGAGAGAGCACGTGCCTTGAGGGAGGGAGTGAGGAAGGCAACCCATCATCACAACTTGTGGTCGCACCACCATTCTTGTCGTTGTGACAGCACCCTCCGTGCTAATCCTGTCTTCCACACTCCACTGACCTGCCTGCCTGGGTGTGGTGTTGACGGCTGGCTGGCTGACTGGCTGGATGCCTGGCTGGATGCCTGGCTGGCTGGCTGGCTGGGTGGCTGGCTGGCTGTGATCCTCGTATGTACTTTTATTGCCATTTCTCATTAAAAGTATGGAAGGATAAGCGTAGTTAGGTTATCAACAACGACCCCACAACATACAGATGTCTTTGAAAAATCTGAATACTTAGAGGACTGAAAACTTGATTGAAAGGGTCTGAGTCATCTTGTGAAAAGATGTTTTGGTTTTGGAAAAATAAACAAACGTAGTATAATGCGATGTTCTACTGACGACGTCTCGCCCACACACTCAGCTTTATCAAGTCAAGAGTATTCATGTACTCTTTACCCAGGTAGATCTCTTTACCCAGGTAGATCTCTTTACCCAGGTAGATCTCTTTACCCAGGTAGATCTCTTTACCCAGGTAGATCTCTTTACCCAGGTAGATCTCTTTACCCAGGTAGATCTCTTTACCCAGGTAGATCTCTTTACCCAGGTAGATCTCTTTACCCAGGTATATCTGTTTAAACGTTGTCAACAAAAGCTCGCATTATACTGCATTATGTTTATTTTTCCATACTTTTTACCTACGTATTTTGGTTTTCCCGAAAGTAGTTAACACAGCATAGCAGTAGGACTTTACATTTTTAAAAGCCGTGAAAGATTTAAGGGGCACCTAAGTTCCCCCGTCTTCTATAACATGTTAATTTTTCCCACTATAATCTACCTTGTCCATAATTACTATCGCATTTGCTTTGTCTGTTTCGTAAGGTGACGTCCAGGATCTTTCCTTAATTCATGGTATAACTTAATAAATCTTTGATGACAATTGTTGTAGAGGTCTGAGTTTTGGTCAGACCTCTACAACAACAATTGTCATCAAAGATTTGTTAAGTTATACCATGAATTAAGGAAAGATCCTGGACTCACTACAACAAGCAATGCGATAGTAATTATGGACAAGGTAGATTATACTGGAAATATGAACATGTTATCAGAAGACGGGGGGAACTTAGGTATAGGTATGGTACAGGAGTGAGCTGTATCTTCACGAAGCTCACTGCTGGGAGAGACAAAGTTGTTTTGCATCACCAACCTTCAAGCCAACAACAACAGTGCCACAACATGTTAGCGGCAGTGCCACAACATAGTGGTGCCAGCAGTAAAAGTTGGCAGTAGTGTTGGCCCGGGATGTGGACCGGACATGGCAGATTCCGGTCAACTGTCACTTTCACTGCCGTGTCCTGGTTCCATCTCTTCTGGGTCGGCACAGTGTGTTCAAGTAGCACGTGTTTGGACAGTGACTTCTGGTAACACGAGTTTGGACAGTGACTTCTGGTAACACGTGCTTGGACAGTGACTTCTGGTAACACGAGTTTGGACAGTGACTTCTGGTAACACGAGTTTGGACAGTGACTTCTGGTAACACGAGTTTGGACAGTGACTTCTGGTAACACGTGTTCGGACAGTGACTTCTGGTAACACGAGTTTGGACAGTGACTTCTGGTAACACGAGTTTGGACAGTGACTTCTGGTAGCACGTGTTTGGACAGTGACTTCTGGTAACACGTGCTTGGACAGTGACTTCTGGTAACACGTGTTCGGACAGTGACTTCTGGTAGCACGTGTTTGGACAGTGACTTCTGGTAGCACGTGTTTGGACAGTGACTTCTGGTAACACGTGTTTGGACAGTGACTTCTTGTAACACGAGTTTGGACAGTGACTTCTGGAAACACGTATTTGCGCAGAGTGGCTTCTGTTAACACGTGTTTGGGCACGGTGGCTTCTGGTAACACGTGTTTGGGGACCGTTGCTTCTGGTAACACGTGTTTGGGCACCGTTGATTCTGGTAACACGTGTTTGGGCACAGTTGATTCTGGTAACACGTGTTTGGGCACAGTTGCTTCTGGTAACACGTGTTTGGGTACAGTGACTTCAGGGAACATGTGTTTGGGCACGGTGGCTTTAGGTAGCACGTGTATGTGCACAGTGACTTCAGGCAACACGTGTTTGGACACAGTGACTTTTGGTACCACATGTTTGGTTACCTTGGCTTCTGGTACCATGGCACTTGAGTCAATACACACCATAATAATAATAATAGTGACCCTCTCTTGCTTGAATACCAAGCTTTCTCAGTTCATGGTCAGCACTCCATGGTGGGTCAAGCTGGTAAATGACACTATTTTTGAGCCCGTCTCTCTCTCTCTCTCTCCCTCTCTCTCTCTCTCTCTCTCTCTCTCTCTCTCTCTCTCTCTCTCTCTCTCTCTCTCTCTCTCTCTCTCTCTCTCTCTCTCTGGGATTTACATGTTCATGAAGTTTTTTATTTACATTTTTTATATTTACTTTATATGGAACGTTTCGCACGTGTGTGCTCACCTGTCTGTAGCTGCAAGTTTGTGACTATGTCTTACCTGTGGTTGTGGGGTTGGGACTATGTCTTACCTGTGGTTGTTGGGTTGGGACTATGTCCTACCTGTGGTTGTTGGGTTGGGACTATGTCCTACCTGTGGTTGTTGGGTTGGGACTATGTCCTACCTGTGGTTGTTGGGTTGGGACTATGTCCTACCTGTGGTTGTTGGGTTGGGACTATGTCCTACCTGTGGTTGTTGGGTTGGGACTATGTCCTACCTGTGGTTGTTGGGTTGGGACTATGTCCTACCTGTGGTTGTTGGGTTGGGACTATGTCTTACCTGTGGTTGTTGGGTTGGGACTATGTCCTACCTGTGGTTGTTGGGTTGGGACTATGTCCTACCTGTGGTTGTTGGGTTGGGACTATGTCCTACCTGTGGTTGCTGGGTTGGGACTATGTCCTACCTGTGGTTGCTGGGTTGGGACTATGTCCTACCTGTGGTAGAAGGGTTGGAACTAATATGTCCTACCTGTGGTTGTTGGGTTGGGACTATGTCCTACCTGTGGTTGCTGGGTTGGGACTATGTCCTACCATTGGTTGCTGGGTTGGGACTATGTCCTACCTGTTGTAGAAGGGTTGGAACTAATATGTCCTACCTGTGGTTGTTGGGTTGGGACTATGTCCTACCTGTGGTTGTTGGGTTGGGACTATGTCCTACCTGTGGTTGTTGGGTTGGGACTATGTCCTACCTGTGGTTGCTGGGTTGGGACTATGTCCTACCTGTGGTTGCTGGGTTGGGACTATGTCCTACCTGTGGTAGAAGGGTTGGAACTAAGATGTCCTACCTTCGTTGCAAGGTTGTGACTATGTCCTACCTGTGGTTGCAGGGTTGGAACTAAGATGTCCTACCTTCGGTGCAAGGTTGTGACTATGTCATACCTGTGGTTGCTGGGTTGGAACTATGTCCTACCTGTGGTTGCTGGGTTGGAACTATGTCCTACCTGTGGTTGCAGGGTTGGAACTAAGATGTCCTACCTTTGGTGCAAGGTTGTGACAATGTCATACCTGTGGTTGCTGGGTTGGAACTATGTCCTACCTGTGGTTGCAGGGTTGGAACTAAGATGTCCTACCTTCGTTGCAAGGTTGTGACTATGTCCTACCTGTGGTTGCATGGTTGGAACTAAGATGTCCTACCTTCGGTGCAAGGTTGTGACTATGTCCTACCTGTGGTTGCTGGGTTGGAACTATGTCCTACCTGTGGTTGCTGGGTTGTGACTATGTCCTACCTGTGGTTGATGGGTTGGATACCTATGTCCTACCTGTGGTGAAGGGTTGGACTAAGATGTCACTTCGGTGAAGGTTGTGACTATGTCCTACCTGTGGTTGCTGGGTTGGGACTATGTCCTACCTGTGGTTGCAGGGTTGGACTGATGTCCTACCTTGTGAAGGTTGACTAATGTCCTACCGTGAGGTTGTGACTATGTCAGGGTTGCAGGGTTGGGACTATGTCCTACCTGGGTCTGTGTGGACTATGCTACCGTGGTAGGTGGACTAATGTCCTACCTTGTGAAGTTGGACTATGTCACCTGGTGCAGGTTGGAACTATGGGGAGGTTGATATGTCCTACCTGGGTTCGGGTTGGGCTAGACTGGTGAGGTTGGGAAATAAGATGTCCTACCTGTGAGTGACAGACTGGTTGCAGGGTTGGAACTATGTCCTACCTGTGGTTGCAGGGTTGGAACTATGTCCTACCTGTGGTTGCTGGGTTGGGACTATGTCCTACCTGTGGTTGCAGGGTTGGAACTAAGATGTCCTACCTTCGTTGCAAGGTTGTGACTATGTCCTACCTGTGGTTGCAGGGTTGGAACTAAGATGTCCTACCTTGGTGCAAGGTTGGACTATGTCATACCTGTAGTTGCTGGGTTGGAACTATGTCCTACCTGTGGTTGCTGGGTTGGAACTATGTCCTACCTGT
Source organism: Cherax destructor (assembly GCA_009830355.1). NCBI lineage: Eukaryota > Metazoa > Arthropoda > Malacostraca > Decapoda > Parastacidae > Cherax > Cherax destructor. Next base: position 93,599 of record WNWK01004129.1, read on the forward strand.
GGCTTGCAGGGTTGGAACTAAGATGTCCTACCTTTGGTGCAAGGCTGTGACATGTCTACCTGTGGTTGCTGGGTTGGAACTATGTCCTACCTGTGGTTGCAGGGTTGGAACTAAGATGTCCTACCTTCGTTGCAAGGTTGTGACTATGTCCTACCTGTGGTTGCATGGTTGGAACTAAGATGTCCTACCTTCGGTGCAAGGTTGTGACTATGTCCTACCTGTGGTTGCTGGGTTGGAACTATGTCCTACCTGTGGTTGCTGGGTTGTGACTATGTCCTACCTGTGGTTGCTGGGTTGTGACTATGTCCTACCTGTGGTAGAAGGGTTGGAACTAAGATGTCCTACCTTTGGTGCAAGGTTGTGACAATGTCATACCTGTGGTTGCTGGGTTGTGACTCCCATGTCCTATCTATTGTTGCAGAGTTGCAACTAAGATGTACTGGCAACTCGGACAGTAATGTGAACTTTCAAAAGTATTTGTTAAAATGCATCTTCCTAGTAAAACCTAGAATGAATTTTTTTTAGAAAGTTGTTCATTTCTTCAAGAGAATCAAACAAAAATTCAGGAGAAGACTGGGTTACTGAAGACTGGGTTACTGAAGACTGCTGAAGACTGGGTTACTGAAGACTTGGTAACTGAAGACTGGGTAACTGAAGACTGCTGAAGACTGGGTTACTGAAGACTGGGTAACTGAAGACTGCTGAAGACTGGGTTACTGAAGACTGGGTAACTGAAGACTGGGTTACTGAAGACTAGTGAAGACTGGGTTACTGAAGACTGCTGAAGACTGGGTTACTGAAGACTGGGTAACTGAAGACTGCTGAAGACTGGGTTACTGAAGACTGGGTTACTGAAGACTGCTGAAGACTGGGTTACTGAAGACTGGGTAACTGAAGACTGGGTTACTGAAGACTAGTGAAGACTGGGTTACTGAAGACTGCTGAAGACTGGGTTACTGAAGACTGGGTAACTGAAGACCGGGTTACTGAAGACTAGTGAAGACTGGGTTACTGAAGACTGGGTAACTGAAGACTGGGTTACTGAAGACTAGTGAAGACTGGGTTACTGAAGACTGCTGAAGACTGGGTTACTGAAGACTGGGTAACTGAAGACTGGGTTACTGAAGACTAGTGAAGACTGGGTTACTGAAGACTGCTGAAGACTGGGTTACTGAAGACTGGGTAACTGAAGACCGGGTTACTGAAGACTAGTGAAGACTGGGTTACTGAAGACTGGGTAACTGAAGACTGGGTTACTGAAGACTAGTGAAGACTGGGTTACTGAAGACTGGGTTACTAAAGACTGGGTAACTGAAGACTGGGTAACTGAAGACTGGGTTACTGAAGACTGTGTTACTGAAGACTGGGTTACTGAAGACTACTAAAGACTGGGTTACTGAAGACTGAGTTACTGAAGACTGGGTTACTGAAGACTGGGTTACTGAAGACTGGGTTACTGAAGACTGGGTAACTGAAGACTGGGTAACTGAAGACTGGGTTACTGAAGACTGGGTAACTGAAGACTGGGTTACTGAAGACTGGGTTACTGAAGACTGGGTTACTGAAGACTACTGAAGACTGGGTTACTGAAGACTGGGTTACTGAAGACTGGGTTACTGAAGACTGGGTTACTGAAGACTGGGTTACTGAAGACTGGGTTACTGAAGACTGGGTTACTGAAGACTGGGTAACTGAAGACTGGGTTACTGAAGACTGGGTTACTGAAGACTGGGTAACTGAAGACTGGGTTACTGAAGACTGGGTAACTGAAGACTGGGTTACTGAAGACTGGGTTACTGAAGACTGGGTAACTGAAGACTGGGTTACTGAAGACTGGGTACTGAAGACTGGGTAACTGAAGACTGGGTTACTGAGACTGGGTACTGAGCTGTAAGACTGGGTTACTGAAGACTGGGTAACTGAAGACTGGGTAACTGAAGACTGGGTTACTGAAGACTGGGTAACTGAAGACTGGGTTACTGAAGACTGGGTAACTGAAGACTGGGTAACTGAAGACTGGGTTACTGAGGACTGGGTTACTGAAGACTGGGTAACTGAAGACTGGGTTACTGAAGACTGGGTAACTGAAGACTGGGTTACTGAAGACTGGGTAACTGAAGACTGGGTAACTGAAGACTGGGTTACTGAAGACTGGGTAACTGAAGACTGGGTTACTGAAGACTGGGTAACTGAAGACTGGGTTACTGAGGACTGGGTTACTGAAGACTGGGTAACTGAAGACTGGGTAACTGAAGACTGGGTAACTGAAGACTGGGTAACTGAAGACTGGGTTACTGAAGACTGGGTAACTGAAGACTGGGCTACTGTCAAGTTTATTCAATAGCTACTAAAGAGTAACGAGTCAGAAGCCATCACAGCACTTCACTCTGGTGTTTACATCAGAGTTACAGACAGCGACAGTAGACTCGAATTCAAGATCAAATGAAGGGGAAATAAGTTATGTAAACTACAATCTACTGAAAACAAGTTTACGGGCGCTGATGGACTTAAAAAGTAAATGAAGAGCTTACTGGTCATGTGTTAGGCGTGTTCAATAAATTAATAAAATATGGAGTACCTCCAGGGCTATGGAGAGTCGCTTCCGTAGGTCTGCGACTTTAAAGTGATAGTTCACTAGCTTCAGACTACCGTTCAATTAGCTTACCGTATTAAAAAAAAACTATTTTTAAGCAAAAAATAGGACGTTTAATTCACAATCGCCAGGATAAATAAAAAAAAATTGCGTCTACATAGGATGATGAAAGATTGAAAAAATATAATTAATAATACAATCATATTTTATTTATGCATAAAATATATATATATATATATATATATATATATATATATATATATATATATATATATATATATATATATATATATATATATATATATATATATATATATATATATATATGTCGTGCCGATTAGGTAAAACTGGTCAATTAGCAAGAACTCATCTAAAATTAAGTCCTTTCTAAAATTTTCTCTTATACGTTTAAAGATATATTTTTTCATTTATGTTAATGTAAGAATTTATAATTTTGTAGCAAGAGAAACTTTGAAAACCTACCTAACCTTATTACAACGAGCGCAATTTAATTTAGCCTAACCCAACTAAATATATTTTAGATACTTTAACATTAATTTAATAATAAACAAACACAATGAAATATATTTTTTCGTTATGTTCAGAATGATTTTGGCGAAATTATTGCATACACAAATTTTCACTTGTCTTATATGGCAAGGTGAGCTTGCTATTTAAGCCAAAATCGCAAGTTTTACCTAATCGGCACGACATATCTATATATATATATATATATATATATATATATATATATATATATATATATATATATATATAAAGATCACAGTAATCGGTGATATCAGATGTCAAGAACACATGAAATAGGTAAACTGACTACCAATTATCAAGAACTAATGATAATGTGAGTAGTCACATTCTAATAATTTTTCTTATACGTTTATATATATATATATATATATATATTATATATATATTATATATATATATATATATATTTATACATATATATATATAAATATATATATATATGTGTGTGTGTGTACATGCCGAATAGGTAATGGTCAATTCAAGAACTCATTTAAAATTAAGTCCTTTCAAAATTTTATCAATACGTTTAGATATATTTTTTTATTTATGTTAATGTAAAATGAATAATTTTGTACCAAAAACTTGAAAAACTTACCTAACCTTATTCTAACAAGGCAATTTAATTTAGCCTAATCCAACTGAATATATTTTAGATAAGCTTACATAATTTAATAATAAACAAACACGATGAAATATATTTTATCGTTGGTTCAATGTTTTTGCAAATTATTGCATACAATCCGCTTGCTTATTCTAAGAGTTGCTATTAACCAAAATCGAAGTTATACTTGGCAGACACATATGTGATGGCTTATTGACCAGTTATTACACCCTGAGAAATTCATAAATTATGTAAATCAACGAGATATGGAAAACAAACTAAGAAAACACAGAGAAGATTTATAGAAATATCAGACTATAGAGAGAGAGAAACTGGGAAGTGGTTATGGCGGCAGGCTGCAGACCAGAGTGACTGAGTGGTCAGGCTGAGGCTGACATAGAGGGTCCAATACCAAAGTTCTCCTGCACCGCCCCGCCCCGCATCCTGCCCTACCCTGCTCTGCCCTACCTCCTGCCCTGTCCCACATTTCCTCCTGCCCTGCCCCATATCCAGCACCCCGGACCGCCCCATCTCCTGGCCAGCCACGCCCCATCCCACCTGCACTGCTCCATCTCCAGGCCTACGCTACCCAACCTGCCCCGCCCCTCTCCACCCAACCCCCTACCCTACCCAATCTGCCCCGCCTCGCTCCACCTTCTGTCCTGCCCTCTCTACCTTCTTGCCACCCCTCCCTCTCCCTTAAAATCTGCCCCGCCCCCACTCAACACCACTCAGGTAGGACCATCATTAATCACAGGGTAGAGGTGAGTCAAACAGGTGTGGCCAACACTCACGGAGGATACCTGATGACATGACCAGAGCAGCCACCCTGGTGACCTTGTTGAGCAAGTGACATGACCACACCACCCACCCTGGTGACCTTGTTGAGCAAGTGACATGACCACACCACCCACCCTGGTGACCTTGTTGAGCAAGTGACATGACCACACCACCCACCCTGGTGACCTTGTTGAGCAAGTGACATGACCACACCACCCACCCTGGTGACCTTGTTGAGCAAGTGACATGACCACACCAGCCACCCTGGTGACCTTGTTGAGCAAGTGACATGACCACACCAGCCACATTGCTGACCTTCTTGAGCAAGTGACATGACCACACCAGCCACCCTGCTGATCTTGTTGAGCAAATGACATGACCACACCAGCCACCTTGCTGACCTTCTTGAGCAAGTGACATGACCACACCAGCCACCCTGCTGATCTTGTTGAGCAAATGACATGACCACACCAGTCACCCTGGTGACATTGTTGAGCAAGTGACATGACTAGACCAGCCACCCTGGTGACCTTTTTGAACAAGTGACAAGACCAGACCAGACCAGCAACCCTGGTGACCTTGTTGAGCAAGTGACATGACCAGACCAGCCACGCTGGGGAACTTGTTGAGTAAATGACATGACCAGACCAGCCACTCTGGTGACCTTGTTAAGTGACATGACCCAACCAGCCACCCTAATGACCTTGTTCAACAAGTGACATGACCAGACCAGCCACCCTAGTGACCTTGTTGAGCAAGTAACATGACCACATCAGCTATACTGGTGACCTTGTTGAGCAAGTGACATGACCACACCAGGCACCCTGGTGATTTTGTTGAGAAAGTGACATGACTAGACCAGCCAGCCTGGTGACCTTGTTGAACAAGTGACAAGACCAGACCAGCCACCTTGGTGACAAGTTGAGTAAATGACATGACCAGACCAGCCACCTTAATGACCTTGTTGAGTAGGTGACATGACCTGACCAGCCACCCTGGTGACCTTGTTCAGCAAGTGACATGACCAGACCAGCTATCCTGGTGACCCTGTTGACACGTTGTGACATGACCAGACCAGCCACCTTAGTGACCTTGTTGAGTAGGTGACATGACCTGACCAGCCACCCTGGTGACCTTGTTCAGCAAGTGACATGACCAGACCAGCTATCCTGGTGACCCTGTTGACACGTTGTGACATGACCAGACCAGCCACCTTAGTGACCTTGTTGAGTAGGTGACATGACCTGACCAGCCACCCTGGTGACCTTGTTCAGCAAGTGACATGACCAGACCAGCTATCCTGGTGACCCTGTTGACACGCTGTGACATGACCAGACCAGCCACCTTAGTGACCTTGTTGAGTAGGTGACATGACCTGACCAGCCACCCTGGTGACCTTGTTCAGCAAGTGACATGACCAGACCAGCTATCCTGGTGACCCTGTTGACACGCTGTGACATGACCAGACCAGCCACCTTAGTGACCTTGTTGAGTAGGTGACATGACCTGACCAGCCACCCTGGTGACCTTGTTCAGCAAGTGACATGACCAGACCAGCTATCCTGGTGACCCTGTTGACACGCTGTGACATGACCAGACCAGCCACCTTAGTGACCTTGTTGAGTAGGTGACATGACCTGACCAGCCACCCTGGTGACCTTGTTCAGCAAATGACATGACCAGACCAGCTATCCTGGTGACCCTGTTGACACGCTGTGACATGACCAGACCAGCCACCTTAGTGACCTTGTTGAGTAGGTGACATGACCTGACCAGCCACCCTGGTGACCTTGTTCAGCAAGTGACATGACCAGACCAGCTATCCTGGTGACCCTGTTGACACGCTGTGACATGACCAGAGACCAGCCACTTTAGTGACCTTGTTGAGTAGGTGACATGACCTGACCAGCCACCCTGGTGACCTTGTTCAGCAAGTGACATGACCAGACCAGCTATCCTGGTGACCCTGTTGACACGCTGTGACATGACCAGAGACCAGCCACCCTGGTGACCTTGTCAGAGGAACAGCGTCTTAGGAGTGGTATCAACACCAACAAGAACCAGACCATGGCACTATATGGCTGCCCATTCTCGCACGAGTGATTATCGTACAAATTTGAACGTTTCCAGGTTCTACGCAGCCACTGCGTTGCCAGACACATCACTTTTTTTTTTAATTTGCATATTTGTAGTTACAAGGCCACGTAAACTAACGTGACCTTGTAACTTGACAAGGAGTGTTCACTGACGGTCAAAATGGCGCACAAAAATTCAACAAAAACCAGCATGAGTGGGTGTGAGTTGGACCTGACCAACTTGGGCCAGTAGGCCTGCTGCAGTGCTCCTTTCTTCTAGCAGTTGTAACCTGGATCTGCCTAGTATGAGGCAGTAGGCCTGCAGCAGTGCTCCTTCTTATGTTCTTAATCAAATGTTAAGTCAGTTGTGACTTGACGACAGTCCGGGATGGACTCGAAACCTCGTCACAAGGTTTCTCACCTAGTGCGGGTTTCTACTGAACTCCTCCGGCCACCTTAATGTGATTTTTTATTCTTGGAATACAATAATTAACATGGTATAGAGGTTAGACTCATCGCCTCGTTCGTAAGCTGATTGTCAGACTCGTCTGCACACTGATCGATTTCGCTGCCTTAAATCGGCTAAAATTAATCATGGGAACGAAGGAGTGATACACGAGTGAAGGTGGTGGTGGTAATTACAGTAATGTGCAAATTAACCGGGACAAAGGTAAATTTTGTTTTTATCTCATATGTATTAGTCTCCGGCTTAATTAATGTAATTTGGGTTCTTTTATTTTCAGAAGTTTGCTACCGACTTCTGGCAACCATCCCGCTGCGGTGTTATCCTACGACTCTCGTCAGTGCTACAACAGCTGTTGTTCTGTAAGGCTACTCCTGCAAGTGTGCTCTGTGAGTGAATGTGGTTTCGCCAAATTCTCCCCTTCAGTTCATGATTACTGCTGAAATTCATGATGGATGTTACACCTAGAAAGCGTGAAAGTATTGTAGCTCTTAAAAAACATGCTGATTGGAGTATTAGACAGCTCACTGAAAATTTGAAGCTAGCAAAGTCAACTGTTGGTTGGATTCTGAAGAGAGCTGCCGACACCGGTGATTGTGGAGCGCTGCGTCGAGGAAGACGTGGAAGAAAACGCAAGACAACACCTCACGTTACAAGGTTATCATAATAAATAATGTGAAGGATCCCAAGAAACCAGAAAGATCTAGAGAGAGATTTGGCTTAAGCTGCCATAAATGCTGATTCTTCAATTGTTCGACGAAGGCTCCTTGAATAAGTAAGTTTATTCAGGTATACACAAATACAGTTACATAGATTATCATACATAGCAGCATATGTGTAGAGAACCTGGGATAACCCAAAAAGTCAGACAGAGTGAATTACTGTATTTCCATTGGGGTAATTTTAATACCTTATTATTATTATAAAATGCAGGAGATATCTTATTATACTATAAAGGATATATACTAGGAACAAGGTAAAAAGAGTTGTTGTTTACATTTACATGTGTATTAGCTAAAAATAATAAAAAATCATTCACCTCCCTTTCTGTCGCTACATTCATTAGGTACCTTTTGGTTCTCTTCTTGAACTGGGTCATGCTATGACTGGCTTTGACATGTGCAGGCAGTCTGTTCCATTCCTTTATTGCTGTACAATGAAAGGTGTTTGAAGCCTGGCCACTGACTGTGGGTACTACAAAGTTGTGCTCTCTCCCCCTAGTACTATGACTGCTTTGGTTCCCAGCCTTGACAAAATTGACAGCAAGATATTCTGGACACTGTCTGTGAGCAATTTTATAAACTTGGTTTAATTTAAGTTGTTTTACTCTGTCTTCAATATTCAGCATATCCAATTGTTGTAATTCATACTGGCCTACATGTTCTCTTGGGCCCAGGTCCAGGATGAATCTTACCATTTTGTTCTGGGTGATTTGCAGTTTATCTTTCAGTTTTTTTGACAAGGCAGAGTACCATGAAGAGCAAGCCAAGTTGGCAGAACTGCCAGAAAGTCGGTAAAGAAACAATTACTGACTGCTGCTATGAAGAAAAAACGGCTGTTGTTGGATGACTGATGAATAGAAAAAGATTATATTTTCAGATGAGGCGCATTTTGAAGTACATGGGTACAGATCAGTGGTAGTGAGACGGAGCAAAGGCGAACTTCTTCTGAATGGACACATTCAACAAGCGCCAAAACACCCATCTAAGAGTCTTTTTGTGTAGTTTTACTGCTAAAAGCCCTGGACGGCTTGTGATTGTTGAGGGAACGATGAAGAGTGACAAATACAAGGTAATCCTGGCAACTTATTTCCTCCCCATTGTGGATAGGGACTTTCTTGACGGAGAAGGCATTTACCAGCAGGATCTTGCTCCATGCCACACTTCCAGAAAATACTAACATTCTTCGAAGAGAGTGGGCTAAGCGTTCTAAACTGGCCTGGACACTATCCTGATCTCAACCCAATTGAGAATCTATGGAAAATAACCAAACGCAGGATCGCCAAACAGGACTGTTCAACTGTGGAGAAGCTAATTGCTGCTGTTATTAGGACCTAGTACCACGATGAACTTGCCAAAATGTGTTCAACATTGGTCTATTCTATGCCGTAGTGTGTATCAATGATTATAAAAACAAAGGGTAGTTATATCTCTTATTAAATCCCTTACCTGTCATATCATTGCCGTGTATTTTTCAAATAAACATAAATTTTCCGAGTGTCTTATTTCATCACTGTCCCAATTAATATGTACACTACTGTAGTAAACAGTTGTGTACATATTAACTGAGAAGAGGGAGGAAGGTCGTGGTGGCAGGTAGCAAACAGTGGGAGAGCGAGGGAGGGAAGGTGGTGATGGCAGGTAGCAAACAGTGGAAGAGAGAGGGAGGGAAGATGGTGATGGCAGGTAGCAAACAGTGGAAGAGAGAGGGAGGGAAGGTGGTGAGGGCAGGTAACAAACAGTGGAAGAGAGAGGGAGGGAAGGTGGTGATGGCAGGTAGCAAACAGTGGAAGAGAGAGGGAGGGAAGATGGTGATGGCAGGTAGCAAACAGTGGAAGAGAGAGGGAGGGAAGGTGGTGATGGCAGGTAACAAACAGTGGAAAGAGAGGGAGGGAAGGTGGTGATGGCAGGTAGCAAACAGTGGAAGAGAGAGGAGGAAGGTGGTGATGGCAGGTAACAAACAGTGGAAGAGCGAGGGAGGGAAGGTGGTGATGGCAGGTAGCAAACAGTGGAAGAGGAGGGAGGGAAGGTGGTGATGGCTGGTAGCAAACAGTGGAAGAGAGAGGGAGGGAAGGTGGTGATGGCAGGTAGCAAACAGTGGAAGAGAGAGGGAGGGAAGATGGTGATGGCAGGTAGCAAACAGTGGAAGAGAGAGGGAGGGAAGATGGTGATGGCAGGTAGCAAACAGTGGAAGAGAGAGGGAGGGAAGATGGTGATGGCAGGTAGCAAACAGTGGAAGAGAGAGGGAGGGAAGGTGGTGATGGCAGGTAGCAAACAGTGGAAGAGCGAGGGAGGGAAGGTGGTGATGGCAGGTAGCAAACAGTGGAAGAGCGAGGGAGGGAAGATGGTGATGGCAGGTAGCAAACAGTGGAAGAGAGAGGGAGGGAAGGTGGTGATGGCAGGTAGCAAACAGTGGAAGAGCGAGGGAGGGAAGGTGGTGATGGCAGGTAACAAACAGTGGAAGAGAGAGGAGGGAAGGTGGTGATGGCAGGTAGCAAACAGTGGAAGAGCGAGGGAGGGAAAGTGGTGATGGCAGGTAGCAAACAGTGGAAGAGAGAGGAGGAAGGTGGTGATGGCAGGTAGCAAACAGTGGAAGAGCGAGGGAGGAAAGTGGTGATGGCAGGTAGCAAACAGTGGAAGAGAGAGGAGGGAAGGTGGTGATGGCAGGTAGCAAACAGTGGAAGAGAGAGGAGGGAAGATGGTGATGGCAGGTAGCAAACAGTGGAAGAGAGAGGGAGGAAGGTGGTGATGGCAGGTAGCAAACAGTGGAAGAGAGAGGAGGGAAGATGGTGATGGCAGGTAACAAACAGTGGAAGAGAGAGGAGGGAAGGTGGTGATGGCAGGTAGCAAACAGTGGAAGAGAGAGGAGGGAAGGTGGTGATGGCAGGTAGCAAACAGTGGAAGAGCGAGGGAGGGAAGATGGTGATGGCAGGTAGCAAACAGTGGAAGAGAGAGGAGGAAGGTGGTGATGGCAGGTAGCAAACAGTGGAAGAGCGAGGAGGGAAGGTGGTGATGGCAGGTAGCAAACAGTGGAAGAGCGAGGGAGGGAAGATGGTGATGGCAGGTAGCAAACAGTGGAAGAGAGAGGGAGGGAAGGTGGTGATGGCAGGTAGCAAACAGTGGAAGAGCGAGGGAGGGAAGATGGTGATGGCAGGTAGCAAACAGTGGAAGAGAGAGGGAGGGAAGATGGTGATGGCAGGTAACAAACAGTGGAAGAGCGAGGGAGGGAAGATGGTGATGGGAGGTAGCAAACAGTGGAAGAGAGAGGGAGGGAAGGTGGTGATGGCAGGTAACAAACAGTATAAAAGGATAGAAGAGACATATACAATACATATATTGCATTTGCCTCTTTTTTTCCCATCGTGTCGATATTTTGTACCATTATTACCCAGGGTATTGTAGAAAATATGTGTATAAAAAACTCTCCATATATAATGTCAGTTTATGGGTTTTGTTCTGAAACCAGACGCGTGTTAGTCCCGAAGAGTAGCCAGGACAGGATCAGGAGACGTGTTTGTGGCAGTGCTGGAAGAGATGCAAGATCAAGAGAGAGTAAAGACCCTTGTGGGGTGAGCGGGGAAGTGGGAATGGGGATAGTGTAAGAGTAGGTTGGTGAGAGGAAGGTTATGAGTGGAAGAGAGGAAGAGCAGCGCCTGGACTAGGACGTCATAAGACGTCATGGTTTGGTGTTTGTGTATGTAGCGGGGGTGATTTAGGGTAAGTTTATGCCATAGGTTAGTTAATAATTTTTATATGTACTCAACTAATTTTACCTGTAAAGCCCTAGTGTGCAGGTGCCTGTGTAGGGTAGAGTACAGATAATAAAGTTCTGCCTGCAGGCTTAGAGGCCGGCAGAAGGGGATGTGTCAGAGCCCCACTGTTTATATACGTGTATGTGTTAACTCGTAACACTGTGCTAGTTATTGTGTAATATGTAGAGAGTAGGTTGTATGTTGTATATGTAAGTTTACTATTAATATAGTCATATTTTTGCACATTTAGTTTTTGAGTCCTTCCTTATAATATATATAAGTATTGACCATTTAATTAACGCTTTTTTGTGAAGGAACAAGCTGGGCCCTAGATTGGTTTATTTTGTTTAATATTTTACATGTCCCTAGACAGACTTTAAACCCCTTGATGCCAGCATTTATTTTTATGTAACGTAATAACTACGTTACAATCATTTACCCCATCCCATGGAAAAGGGAGGTTCTCTGGCTTGTACCTGGCCGCTCTGACAGTGACACCATACACAACGGTGGTTCTCTGGCGTGTACCTGGCCGCTCTGACAGTGACACCATACACAACGGTGGTTCTGTGGCGTGTACGTGGCCGCTCTGACAGTGACATCATACACAACGGTGGTTCTCTGGCGTGTACCTGGCCGCTTTGATAGTGACACCATACACAACGGTGGTTCTCTGGCGTGTACCTGGCCGCTCTCACAGTGACACCATACACAACGGTGGTTCTGTGGCGTGTACCTGGCCGCTGTGACAGTGACACCATACCCGGTCGTTCTGGACGTGACACGCACACAACGGTGGTTCTCTCTACCGGCCGCTTTGATAGTGACACCAGGCACAACGGTGGTTCTCTGGCGTGTACCTGGCCGCTCTCACAGTGACACCATACACAACGGTGGTTCTCTGGCGTGTACCTGGCCGCTCTGACAGTGACACCATACACAACGGTAGTTCTCTGGCGTGTACCTCGTCGCTCTGATAGTGACACCAGGCACAACAGTGGTTCTCTGGCGTGTACCTGGTCGCTCTGATAGTGACACCATACACAACGGTGGTTCTCTGGCGTGTACCCGGCCGCTCTGACAGTGACACCATACACAACGGTGGTTCTCTGGCGTGTACCTGGCCGCTCTGACAGTGACACCATACACATCGGTAGTTCTCTGGCGTGTACCTCGTCGCTCTGATTGTGACACCATACACAACGGTGGTTCTCTGGCGTGTACCTGGCCGCTTTGATAGTGACACCATACACAACGGTGATTCTCTGGCGTGTACCTGGCCGCTCTGACAGTGACACCATATACAACGGTGGTCGTGGTTCCTCCGCTGTGACGTGACATACCCGGCCGCTCTGACAGTGACACCATACACAACGGTGGTTCTCTGGCGTGTACCTAGCCGCTCTTATAGTGACACCATACACAACGGTGGTTCTCTGGCGTGTACCCGGCCGCTCTGACAGTGACACCATACACAACGGTGGTTCTCTGGCGTGTACCTGGCCGCTCTGACAGTGACACCATACACAACGGTGGTTCTCTGGCGTGTACCCGGCCGCTCTGACAGTGACACCATATACAACGGTGGTTCTCTGGCGTGTACCTGGCCGCTCTGACAGTGACACCATACCTGGCCGCTCTGACAGTGACACCATACACAACGGTGGTTCTCTGGCGTGTACCCGGCCGCTCTGACAGTGACACCATATACAACGGTGGTTCTCTGGCGTGTACCTGGCCGCTCTGACAGTGACACCATACACAACGGTGGTTCTCTGGCGTGTACCCGGCCGCTCTGACAGTGACACCATATACAACGGTGGTTCTCTGGCGTGTACCTGGCCGCTCGACAGTGACACCATACAACGGTGGTTCTCTGGCGTGTACCTGGCCGCTCTGACAGTGACACCATATACAACGGTGGTTCTCTGGCGTGTACCTGGCCGCTCTGACTGACACCATATACAACGGTGGTTCTCTGGCGTGTACCTGGCCGCTCTGACTGACACCATATACAACGGTGGTTCTCTGGCGTGTACCTGGCCGCTCTGGAAAATGCTCCATGGTTACACATCTTTGCATTTCTTTTTTTTCCTAGAATTTTTATTATTTTTTAATTTACATTAATTTCGAAGACAAATCGGCTTGGATTCATAGAATAAAATAATAATAATAATAATAATAATAATAATAATAATAATAATAATAATAATAATAATAATATTATTATCTTTATTGAGGAAAAATCCAAATATTTTATAAAGACTAGTATAAATCTGGATAATGGTTGACGGCTCACAGCTACAGCATTTTTGACAAACAACAATGTTATATTACATAACCAGCACACAAACAATGGTAATGGCTTTGAAAGCCAATTATGTAAAACATTATTGTTGTTATATTCATGGGGAAGCGCTAATAGTACAAGGGTCACGGAACCTAGTATATGAAGCATTACTGAAGCCATAACAGCCAGTAGTTTATTTGATCTATTTAGTATTCTTCTCCAATGATTCGAGACCATTAACTACAATTGGAACAATGTTGCACTGACGTGAAAGGAGAGAATGAATGGTATTTACTGCAGCCTAGACAGCTGCTGTTCATTTTTTAACAAAAAGTCCAAACATTTAATATTTCGAATTCCTTCCCTGGTGTTGACAGTTTACAAGTTGTTAGTGTTGGCAACGTTGTTGTTGTTAGTGTTGGCAACGTTGTTGTTGTTAGTGTTGGCAACGTTGTTGTAGTTGTTAGTGTTTTCATCGTTGTTGTTGTTTGTCTTGTTGTTAGAGTTTGCCCTGGAGGGAAGGTGATGGTGATCTATGAAAAAATCAACTGATTTTGCAACTAATATAGGAAACGAGCCAATCAAGAACCCAGATTCAAATGAGCCAGAAATAAATATATAAATGTAAGGAAGAGCAAAAGATACTAGTGGATAAGAGTAAGGTAAAACCAGAACATTTACTCAAGTTTGTTAAAAAGAGTAGATTAAATGTTAAATACAAATAACAAAAAATTAAAATAAAGACAAATTCACTGAAGTTGAAGAGGATATATATGAGGTATTAAGCAGATTCAGTGTTCACAAAAGCTATTTTAAATGTAAAGGAGTTGAATCCCAGTTATCTGAAATGAAAATTATTGAAATAACTAAAGAGGAACTAAAGATAATAAATGGTCTAGAAAACCGGCAAATTGCTAAGACACCTGTACAACACTTGGTTATCTTTATTTTGGAAACATTTAGCCAGTCAGTGGCTTCTTCAGTCCAATGCAGAGAAACGATGGAAGATGAGGAGTGTGAGGTAATCAGTCCCTCGGCCTAGAGTCGATGTGTTCACTCCAAAAGTTATGCTCTCCACTTATATTTGTTTTTTTAGGATTTCACTACAAGAAGGTAAATTGCCAAACAGATGGAAGATGGTATATCTTATGCCAATATTTAAAAAAAAAAAGGGAAAAATACTTAAAATGCAAGGCAGTTTCTATGTCAAGTGCTGTAAAAAAAAAAAATATGGTCAAAATATACACAAATAACCCGCAAATAGGCGAGAGAAGTTTATTAAGACATTTCAGTCCTACTTAACCATTTACGAGTTACAATAACACAAGAGTGAGTTACAATAACACAAGAGTGAGAGTTACAATAACACAAGAGTGAGTAACAATAACACAAGAGTGAGTTACACTAACACAAGAGTGAGTTACAATAACACAAGAGTGAGTTACACTAACACAAGAGTGAGTTACACTAACACAAGAGTGAGTTACACTAACACAAGAGTGAGTTACACTAACACAAGAGTGAGTTACACTAACAAGAGTGAGTTACACTAACACAAGAGTGAGTTACACTAACACAAGAGTGAGTTACACTAACACAAGAGTGAGTTACACTAACACAAGAGTGAGTTACACTAACACAAGAGTGAGTTACACTAACACAAGAGTGAGTTACACTAACACAAGAGTGAGTTACACTAACACAAGAGTGAGTTACACTAACACAAGAGTGAGTTACACTAACACAAGAGTGAGTTACACTAACACAAGAGTGAGTTACACTAACACAAGTGAGTTACACTAACAAGAGTGAGTTACACTAACACAAGAGTGAGTTACACTAACACAAGAGTGAGTTACACTAACACAAGAGTGAGTTACACTAACACAAGAGTGAGTTACACTAACACAAGAGTGAGTTACACTAACACAAGAGTGAGTTACACTAACACAAGAGTGATTACACTAACACAAGAGTGAGTTACACTAACACAAGAGTGAGTTACACTAACACAAGAGTGAGTTACACTAACACAAGAGTGAGTTACACTAACACAAGAGTGAGTTACACTAACACAAGAGTGAGTTACACTAACACAAGAGTGAGTTACACTAACACAAGAGTGAGTTACACTAACACAAGAGTGAGTTACACTAACACAAGAGTGAGTTACACTAACACAAGAGTGAGTTACACTAACACAAGAGTGAGATTACACTAACACAAGAGTGAGTTACACTAACACAAGAGTGAGGTTACACTAACACAAGAGTGAGTTACACTAACACAAGAGTGAGTTACACTAACACAAGAGTGAGTTACACTAACACAAGAGTGAGTTACACTAACACAAGAGTGAGATTACACTAACACAAGAGAGAGTTACACTAACACAAGAGTGAGTTACACTAACACAAGAGTGAGTTACACTAACACAAGAGTGAGTTACACTAACACAAGAGTGAGTTACACTAACACAAGAGTGAGTTACACTAACACAAGAGTGAGATTACACTAACACAAGAGTGAGTTACACTAACACAAGAGTGAGATTACACTAACACAAGAGTGAGTTACACTAACACAAGAGTGAGTTACACTAACACAAGAGTGAGTTACACTAACACAAGAGTGGGGTTACACTAACACAAGAGTGAGTTACACTAACACAAGAGTGAGTTACACTAACACAAGAGTGAGTTACACTAACACAAGAGTGAGAGTTACACTAACACAAGAGTGAGTTACACTAACACAAGAGTGAGTTACACTAACACAAGAGTGAGTTACACTAACACAAGAGTGAGTTACACTAACACAAGAGTGAGTTACACTAACACAAGAGTGAGTTACACTAACACAAGAGTGAGTTACACTAACACAAGAGTGAGTTACACTAACACAAGAGTGAGTTACACTAACACAAGAGTGAGAGTTACACTAACACAAGAGTGAGAGTTACACTAACACAAGAGTGAGAGTTACACTAACACAAGAGTGAGTTACACTAACACAAGAGTGAGTTACACTAACACAAGAGTGAGTTACACTAACACAAGAGTGAGTTACACTAACACAAGAGTGAGTTACACTAACACAAGAGTGAGTTACACTAACACAAGAGTGAGTTACACTAACACAAGAGTGAGTTACACTAACACAAGAGTGAGTTACACTAACACAAGAGTGAGTTACACTAACACAAGAGTGAGTTACACTAACACAAGAGTGAGTTACACTAACACAAGAGTGAGTTACACTAACACAAGAGTGAGTTACACTAACACAAGAGTGAGAGTTACACTAACACAAGAGTGAGTTACACTAACACAAGAGTGAGAGTTACACTAACACAAGAGTGAGTTACACTAACACAAGAGTGAGTTACACTAACACAAGAGTGAGTTACACTAACACAAGAGTGAGAGTTACACTAACACAAGAGTGAGAGTTACACTAACACAAGAGTGAGTTACACTAACACAAGAGTGAGAGTTACACTAACACAAGAGTGAGAGTTACACTAACACAAGAGTGAGTTACACTAACACAAGAGTGAGAGTTACACTAACACAAGAGTGAGAGTTACACTAACACAAGAGTGAGAGTTACACTAACACAAGAGTGAGAGTTACACTAACACAAGAGTGAGAGTTACACTAACACAAGAGTGAGAGTTACACTAACACAAGAGTGAGAGTTACACTAACACAAGAGTGAGAGTTACACTAACACAAGAGTGAGAGTTACACTAACACAAGAGTGAGAGTTACACTAACACAAGAGTGAGAGTTACACTAACACAAGAGTGAGAGTTACACTAACACAAGAGTGAGTACACTACACAGGAGGAGGTTACTAACACAAAGTAAGTTCCAACAGAGGAGTTACACTACACAGGTGGAGTCCCACACAGTGACGAAAGGTTACTAACAAGTATTCATCAATAGTTACCTAAACAGAGCTGGGAGTCCTAGTTAGGCAAGCACCAGGGGGTGACCTTCCTATAGGAAGAGAAGTTTAACACCCATTCCGATAAGAGTGGGTTCTAGTTAGGCAAGCACGGTGACCTTCCTATAGGAAGAATATCACCCATTCTAGATAAGAGGGTTCTGTTTCCCCCTAACAATCCGTAGGCAGAACTCACTCAGACCTCAACACTGATGCCTTACGAAACTCAGCGTCGAGGAGGGAGGATTGAGAGGTATGAGAGAGGAGGGAAAATGGGAAGGAAGGCAGAGAGAGACAGACAGAAAATTTTTAACGCTAGTCTTTTCCCACCAAAATAACAAGGTACTTTCACCACCACCCGTCTCCTGGATCCCACGATGACCCACCAAACCTCAACATTTCTCAAAGATTTAAACTGCAGACAATTTATACTGCCTCCCCCCAAAAATAAAAATGCACGCCAACAGCATGTAATCCTGACGCTCACTCTCCTCCGCCCTGATCTAACACTTTTGTCATATGAGAGAAAACGGAAGCAGTGATATGCTAATTACATAGAAGTTCATGAGAGGCTACGATAGAATACAAGAAAAAATATCTTGGAATTAGGAATGTGGCCAAGATGACACAACATGAAGTTGCGGGAGAAGAGATGTAAAAAGAGATCGTAGGAAGTATTTCTTGACAGACAGACTACTTGACGAGACGGGACACTAACAAGCTCAACTCATGTAAGCAAACAGATAATTACAAATACGTAATAACAAATACTGTGTGTAATTATTTAATCAAACAATATCATATATATATGTGTGTGAGAAAAAGAGATAAATGGGGTTGGAGGTGGGCTGGTAGTGGCCAGCATCAGTGACAGGGTGGGGTTGGCACTGAGTCAAGGCGGGTGCCACACCAGTCGCCCAGTGATGGTGTGGCACCCACTACTCAACACCACACACACATTTGCCATAATAGGGCAGTATCACTTAGTACGGATCAATATGATTTAATGTTTCTTATTCGTGTATATATGTGTATACATGCTGAGTTTAATCCCCACTGAAGGAATTAACGTATAATTGACTTCGGGTGTACAGATTACATGCAAACTTTATGACCGAAGAGTAGTCAACAGGCTGAAATCACAATAATCTAAAAAAAATAGACACCCAAGGCTAAAAAAAATTGTTATATACACGTGGAAAATTCTCGAGGGCTTAGTACCAAACTTGCAGACGAGAGTCACTCCCTACGAAAGCAAAAGACTCGGCAGGCGATGTAACATCCCCCCAATGAAGAGCAGGGGTGCCACTATCACTTTGAGGGACAACACAATAAGTGTCAGGGGCCCAAGACTGTTCAACTGCCTCCCAGCATACATCAGGGGGATTACCAACAAACCCCTGGCTGTCTTCAAGCAGGCACTGGACAGGCACCTAAAGTCGGTACCTGACCAGCCAGGCTGTGGTTCGTACGTTGGACTGCGTGCGGCCAGCAGTAACAGCCTGGTTGATCAGGCTCTGGTCCAACATGAGGCCTGGTCACAGACCGGGCCGCGGGGGCGTTGACCCCTGGAATTCTCTCCAGGTAAACTCCAGGTAATGGATATACACTGAGAGTTGACTGTAATTTCCAATTAAATTATGAAAGTATTCTTGACAAGTGATGACTATATATATATATATATATATATATATATATATATATATATATATATATATATATATATATATATATATAACTCATTTAAAATTAAGTCCTTTCTAAAATTTTCGCTTATAAGTTTAAAGATATATTTTCTCATTTATGTTAATATAAAAATTAATAATTTTGAACCAAAAGAACCTTATAAAACTTACCTAACCTTATTATAACAAGCGTAATTCAATTTAGCCTAATCCAATTAAATAGTATATGATAGATAAGTTTACAATAATTTAATAATAAACAAACACAATGAAATATATTTTAATTCGTTAGCTTCAGAATGAGTACAAAATTATTAACTTTTACATTAACACAAATGAAAAAAAATATATCTTTAAACGTATAAGAGAAAATTTTAGAAAGGACCTAATTTTAAATAAGTTCACCAGTTTTACCTATTCGGCAACACATACACACACACACACACACACACACACACACACACACACACACACACACAACACACACAACTGGCAGGGAAGTCAGTAAACGAGATGATGGAATATGTGACAACAATATGCAAGGAAGCTGAGGAGAGGTTTGTACCCAAGGGTAACAGATAATGAGAAAGCCAGGATGAGCCCGTGGTTCACCCAAAGGTGCTGGGAGGCCAAAACCAAGTGTGCTAGAGAATAGAAGAAGTATAGAAGGCAAAGGACCCAGGAGAATAAGGAGAGCAGTCGTAGAGCCAGAAATGAATATGCACAGGTAAGAAGGGAGGCCCAAAGACAATACGAGAATGACATAGCAGCGAAAGCCAAATCTGACCCAAAGCTGCTGTACAGCCACATCAGGAGGAAAACAACAGTCAAGGACCAGGTAATCAGGCTGAGGAAGGAAGGAGGACAGATCACAAGAAATGACCGCGAAGTGTGTGAGGAACTCAACATGAGATTCAAAAAATGTTCACAGAGGAGACAGAAGGGCCTCCAGAAAGACGGAGAGGTGGGGTACACCATCAAGTGTTGGACACAATACACGCAACTGAGGAGGAAGTGAAGAGGCTGCTAAGCGAGCTAGATACCTCAAAGGCGATGGGGCCAGATAACATCTCTCCATGGGTCCTGAGAGAGGGAGCAGAGGCGCTATGTACTACTAACAACAATCATCAACACATCTATCGAAACAGGGCGACTATCTGAAGTATGGAAGACAGCAAATGTAGTCCCAGTTTTTAAAAAAGAGACAGACACGAAGCATTAAACTACAGACCAGTGTCACTGACATGTATAGTATGCAAAATCATGGAGATTATCAGAAGAGTGGTGGAGCACCTAGAAAGGAATGAGCTTATCAACGACAGCCAGCACGGTTTCAGGGATGGGAAATCCTGAGTCACAAACCTTCTGGAGTTCTATGACAGGGTGACGGCAGTAAGACGAGAGAGAGAGTGAGGTGGTTAGATTGCATTTTCTTGGACTGTAAGAAGGCGTTTGACACAGTTCCACACAAGAGATTAGTGCAAAAGCTGGAGGACCAGGCAGGGATAACAGGGAAGGCACTACAATGGATCGGGGAATACCTATCAGGAAGACTAACAGCGAGTCATGGTACGTGGCGAGGTGTCAGAATGGGTGCCTGTAACGAGTGGGGTGCCACAAGGATCAGTCCTAGAACCGGTGCTGTTTCTGGTATTTGTGAACGAAATGACGGAAGGAATAGACTCCGAAGTGTCCCTGTTTGCAGATGATGTGAAGTTGATGAGAAGAATTCAATCGGACGAGGACCAGGCAGAACTACAAAGGGATCTGGACAGGCTGCAGGCCTGATCCAGCAACTGGCTCCTGGAGTTCAACCCCACAAAGTGCAAAGTCATGAAGATTGGGGAAGGGCAAAGAAGACCACAGACGGAGTACTTGGGGTGAGTATAACACCGGGCATATCTCCTGAGGCGCACATCAACCAAGTAACTGCTGCAGCATATGGGCGCCTAGCAAACCTAAGAACAGCATTCCGACATCTTAATAAGGAATCATTCAGCACCCTGTACACTGTGTACGTTACGCCCATATTGGAGTATGCAGCGCCAGTTTGGAACCCACACCTAGCCAAGCATGTAAGGAAACTAGAAAAAGTGCAAAGGTTTGCAAGAAGACTAGTCCCGGAGCTAAGGGGTATGTCCTACGAGGAGAGGTTAAGGGAAATCGATCTGACGACACTGGAAGACAGGAGACATAGTGGGGATATGATAACGACATATAAAATACTGAGAGGAATCGACAAGGTGGACAGAGACAGGATGTTCTAGAGATGGGACACAGCAACAAAGGGTCACAGTTGAAAGTTGAAGACTCAGATGAACCACAGGGATATTAGGAAGTATTTCTTCAGTCACAGAGTTGTCAGGAAGTGGAACAGTGTGGGAAGTGATGTAGTGGAGGCAGAATCCATACATAGCTTTAAGAAAAGGTATGATAAAGCTTATGGAGCGGGAAGAGTGACCTTGTAGCGGTCAGTGAAGAGGCGGGGCCAGGAGCTGTGATTCGACCCCTGCAACCACAACTAGGTGAATACAATATACATATATATATATATATATATATATATATATATTATTGAAATAATAATAATGACTGTTCTATAGTTTCTGAATAAATCATGTGACTAAACAAGACGAGGCAGAAAGAATTTATTTTTTATTTATCATTACTAATTTAAAGTTGATTACTAATTCAAGTTAATTACACGTATAAACACTGCTACTATGCCATACAAGGTAGCAGGATGTACACACAGTATTACAATGCTTTATTCGTAAAACTGTTTTATTGCGGTACAAGTACCATTATTTTTATCATGAACCTACTACCATTAGTATTAGTATTACCTGTTAGTCTCACAATGTTCAACCTCTATGGGGTGGTATATTTACATAGGTCACGACAGAAGGTTTCGATTAAATGACCAAAAGCTTCTGATCCGCGTCGTAACACAGCTAAGAGCACGGGAGATATTGCCTCATTTCTCCTGACAAACAAAATTCCACCAGCTCCAATGGAAATATTAATGGACCCCAATAGAAATAAATCACTGTGACTTTTTTGGGTTATCCTGGGTTTTCTACACATATGCTGCTATGTATGATAATCTATGTAACTGTGTTTGTGTATACCTGAATAAACTTACGATACTACACAAGACAAACAGCTGATCATTAATTTCAAGTTTCAAGGTAAATGAACATAAATGTAAGTCAAATCTTACTTTCTCAAAGTTAATGACAATTTTATCACTACTGTGATCAAGCCACAGGCTATACGCCCAAATGAATCTAAAAGAACTTGTATAAATAACTCTGCTTGCGTCAGTGAACCCCTTACGCTCCTTAAAATTGACGCATTTTTTTATGGTAACTAGAAAGCAGATGAAAATGGGAACTTGGATTTTGGTGGGTGAAACTGACTCACCTGAGTCTAGTAAATTTCTCAAGTTTACATTATTATTATTGGAAATTTCCGACTTGCAATTTACTTTGGGAACACTAGTAACGATAATCGTAATCTTTCGATCGCAAACTAGCAGGATAAATCACTTATCATTTATTATATATTTGTCGAGAAAATCAGGTTCGGTGGGTCACAACATTCTTCGAGCTGAAGAATCAGGGTGTCCCTTTGCTCACCTGAAATTGCCCGCTATGCTGAGCCTTGATAATTCCTCTAAGGCCTCCCTAATGCCCGGATATTACATATAAAATAATAAAGCTGGATTGTATATGAGTTTGTATATTAAATTGTTCACTGATCTGAGTACTGAAGTAACACTAATATTTCACTAGTTGGACTTTATACGATTTTTTTTTGTGATGGTACTTAATAAGCCAGTCTTCACATCTATTCCCTATCCAAGGAAGAGATGGAGAAGTCCAATTTCTTGGATCAAGAGTCCCTCGCTGGCGTCAAGGAATCTCCCATGAAGAGCTACAGGAATAATCATTCGTAAGACAAAACAAAAAGTCCAACATTTGGGTATCTTTATTCTGGACTAAAGATACCCAAATGTTGCACAAGTATCTCATTTATTCACAAAAAAAACCCACCTGAAGGAGAGGCTATCAACACCACCAGGACGTGCTGATGGAACGGTGCCAACTGATTTCTAGGTGTCATCTGTAGAGCCACGACTGTGAAACTTACTCTGCGAACTGCAGTCGTATCCGCGATTCTTGCTACACGGGTTATGGTTTTGTAACCACGAACGTGATCAGGTTTTTACTCTAATTTTGTTGGACCCAAGTGCAGTAGGCCTCCTGGTGGAGGCCATGAGTGAGGGAGTGCTCAGCTCAAGCGTAGTCATGCACGCGGAGACGCAAAGAAATTGTATATTAACAAATGACGCTTCACTTTTATATAACTAATTTCAGCTATATAATAATAATTCTAATTTTTTTCATCATGGAGATAAATTAAGGAGTCGTAAACTATTACCGTAAATTATTCTCACTATTTTCAATAAAATAATTATAACGGAGTTTCAAAATATTCACTGGTAGAGTCATCTACGTTAACACTTTATACACATTTTAATATAAATTCTAAAGATTTACATGAAATTATTAATGGACTTACATGTGTATGATAATATTCACATCAACAAAAATAGAGAACTATAAAAATACAACAATACAAAGTGTTAAACCTCGGAATATATTTTTAACGTGTATTTTTTTTTCACGTGGAAGCGCTAAATTCGTATCATATAGAGCCTGGGAAATGAGGTATGATCCGAGGAATTGGAGGGGGGAAATACTCACTCCCTGGATCAGGATCCTTTCGCCAGCATCAAGACAGCCCTCTTGAAGGGCAGTATACCTGTTGCCCATCCTGGGTCGTAGTTCAGGATGCTGCCCATCCTGGGTCGTAGTTCAGGATGCTGCCCATCCTGGGTCGTAGTTCAGGATGCTGCCCATCCTGGGTCGTAGTTCAGGATGCTGCCCATCCTGGGTCGTAGTTCAGGATGCTGCCCATCCTGGGTCGTAGTTCAGGATGCTGCCCATCCTGGGTCGTAGTTCAGGATGCTGCCCATCCTGGGTCGTAGTTCAGGATGCTGCCCATCCTGGGTCGTAGTTCAGGA
Source organism: Cherax destructor (assembly GCA_009830355.1). NCBI lineage: Eukaryota > Metazoa > Arthropoda > Malacostraca > Decapoda > Parastacidae > Cherax > Cherax destructor. The sequence goes on from WNWK01004129.1 coordinate 118,149, forward strand.
TGCTGCCCATCCTGGGTCGTAGTTCAGGATGCTGCCCATCCTGGGTCGTAGTTCAGGATGTTGCCCATCCTGGGTCGTAGTTCAGGATGCTGCCCATCCTGGGTCGTAGTTCAGGATGTTGCCCATCCTGGGTCGTAGTTCAGGATGTTGCCCATCCTGGGTCGTAGTTCAGGATGCTGCCCATCCTGTCATGCCTGATATGTCTAAGTGTTGTTTGAATCACGTTCTCAATTATGTTCGGGGAAAGTGCTTAACCCCAAAGTGTCATACGGCGCCTTGGGAATGAGAGGTAATCAGCTTTGATCCGCAAAGAGCTAACTAACCCCTTAGATCAAGAACACCTCAGCACATACGTGTTCTGCAAGGCTCTTCTTACCCCGATCATTTTTTTTTACTTGACGATTTGGACAAGCAAAATGCTGCTTCCTATTTTAATATCCAAAGGTGATATTTTGATGGGTCCCATCACTTTGGACGTGACCAATGCTATTAAAAATCTCAGTTGCATCAGTTATAATGTTAGCTGGTTATACCAGTTATTTTCTTGATCTTCAACAGTTGGTTATCTCTGTGCCTCGTCTCTTCTGTGTGCTAGTTTTTTGCTCTTGTTTCTATTCCCCTGTTGTGCATCCTCAACCTTGAAGATGAATGCCAGTACACAGGTTTCTTCCTTCTATGCCAACTTTACAATCTATTTTGTTTTGTTACTTATGGATACTAATTAGTGTATGTGTGTGTGTACTTACCTAATTGTGGTTGAAGGGGTTGATTCATAGCTCATGGCCCCGCCTCTTCACTGGTCGCTACTAGGTCCACTCTCTCCCTGTTCCATGAGCTTTATCATACCTCTTTTTAAAGCTATGTATGGTACCTACCTCCACTACCTCACTTTTCAGACATTCCACTTCCTGACAACTCTATGGCTGAAGAAATACTTCCTAACATCCCTGTGACTCATATGAGTCTTCAACTTCCAATTGTGACCCCTTGTTGCTGTGTCCCATCTCTGGAACATCCTGTCTCTGTCCACTTTGTCAATTCCTCTCAGTATTTTATATATCGTTATCATGTCCTCCCTGTCCCTCCAGTCCTCCAGTGTCGTCAGGTCGAATTCTCTTAAACTCTCCTCTTAGGACATACCCCTTAGCTCCGGGACTAGTCTCGTTGCAAACCTTTGCACTTTCTCTAGTTTCCTGACGTGTTTGGTAAGGTGTGTGTGTGTGTGTGTGTGTGTGCGTGTTGTGTGTTGTGTGTGTGTGTGTGTTAGTTACCATTTTGTCCTAGGCACATGTCGATTAGACACTAGGCCTGTTGTATGTGTGTGTGTGTGTAACGAAACACTTCGAAATGTTTCGGCCCCGCCGGAATTGAACCGGCCCTCCGTGCGTGAAGCAAGAGCGCTAGCCACCATGCCATCGGGGCGTGTATGTGTGTGTGTGTGTGTGTGTGTGTGTGTGGGGGTTGTTTGTGTTTTTTTGTTTTTTTATAGTTAGAAGAGAATTGCCTATGTGAATATCTATATTTGATTATTTTTTTAAATTCATCAAAAATGTTCAGTGGTAAGATTTATCTTTATTTTATTATTTTATTGAGACAATAACGAGTCCAAGCAGAGGTAAGGAGGGTAAACAGAGGCAGCAGGATTAACGGATGGAGGGTAACAGAGCAGCAGATTAGGGAAGAGTTGGGTAAACAGAGCAGCAGGATAGGTAAGGAGGGTAAACAGAGGCAGCAGGATTAAGGAGGGTAAACAGAGGCAGCAGGATTAAGGAGGGTAAACAGAGGCAGCAGGATTAAGGAGGGTAAACAGAGGCAGCAGGATTAAGGAGGGTAAACAGAGGCAGCAGGATTAAGGAGGGTAAACAGAGGCAGCAGGATTAAGGAACAGAGGCAGTAGGTGTTAGGAGATTCGACAATATATCTTAACCTTCCCGGGAATCAAGCCCGGGTCCTTGGGGTTACCACCGACCGCGGTAACGACTGAGCTACAGGTGACGTGTACCTGGCATGCCTCACGCTACTCACAACACAGGTTCGTACTATATTGCGGTGTTATTCACTATATTGCGGTGTTGCTCACAATATTTCAGTAACGACTATACATAAGTGTTCACTATATCGTATATTTGTCCACGATATTTTAGTGATCAAATTATTTAATCTACTGTCAGTAATTCTTCCACACTCTCATCCTCGTAACTTTATACTTGAGGTCTATCTCCAGCAGCCAATTGTATTAGTGCACAAATTTTATTGCAGTTTCATGCCGTAGTCTGCTCTTCATAGTCTTATCAGCTTTTCCATTGTCAGTAAACAGTATCAAAGAGAAGACTATTCCTTTTGGTTTATCATTTACCAATATACCAGAAAGGGTGTGGGTCCTTAATATTCTTGGAATATTCTGCATGCTGCTTGCACCCGGCCTGATGAGGCCCCTCTAACTCTTAATGTGCCTTCTTTCTCATAGTGTTTGAACCACTTAAATATTTCTGTCACCTCTGCTTCTGCCTCCACCTTGTGGCTCAGTCTCAGGTGCAGCGCCGTCATAAAGGTCTTCCGACTGTCTAAGAATATATAATTTGAATTATAATACATTCACACTTTTTCTTTTCCAAGATCCCGTCATGTGTTCGTATATTTTGGTCCAATATCTCTGGCCTGTGACGGTTTCCCTTTTAACGGTGTTTATAGAAGTGTCTGACTGGAACCTACAAGCATTTGTTTTCTCCTTCTCTCCTTGGTCTTGTCATTCGATTTCTCTTCTTTCTGTTCCACTTCACTAATCCTGTTCACCTCTTCTCTTTATCAACTTCAAGTTCTCTTTTACTGTAGATTATCTTTCCTTTGATTATCTGAATCATGCCTAAGTTTATAGCACTGCGTTATGAAGTTGTGGTTTCCCATCCTACAACTATATGTCCCCTCGTGCAGTGCCCCTGAACCATCATGCCACCCAGTGCCCCTGAACCATCATGCCACCCAGTGCCCCATAACCGTCATGTAACCCCAAGTGTCACGACCTTCAGTTTATTAGTGCCATCGTCTAGGTGCTCTGGTCTGAGACCAGGCACCTAGACGATGATCTCCGGAAAAATCTTCAGGTAAACATCCATGAAGCATCTCTAATCATTCTCCAAGCTTTTCCATTTCCTTGCCCCTCTGCCATCGTGTTTAACTTCCCAACTTACACAACTGAACGCCAGTCTATGGTATAGATTTAATGCTGTTTCTTTCGGCGTAAACAACGTAAAAACCTTCAGTGAGCTCTACATGATGGCTGTTATGTTGACCTTCCAACTATTATGGTCCTGAACATATTGCATGTTTTACTTCTATTACTTATAACTCAATAGTGCTCAGTATGCACGTTGCTGTGTTATGTTAATCAGGACACAGGTCTCTTTCACATGATAACCGTTAAGTGGGTAAGCATGTGTTGGCCTACCCCAGCTAGGTTTTTACACACCATTTAATTATCAGAGGATTACTAAAATTAGTGTATCCTGCTGATAATGATACTCTCACTGCACTCTCACAAGATTGATGAGTAACCGTTAGTTACTGTAAATCTATGGGTACTGCCTCATGTGTTGAAGAGACACATTGGTAGATTATAAACATGATTACCGCCTATTCCCAGGCGTTGTATGGTCTCTACTGGCTGCTGCTGGGTATTGTTTACCTCCTCACTGACCCTATGAATGTTGACTGCTTTTTACTGATACGCTTATGCGTCTTCCCATGTTGCAGCCGTAGCCCAAAATTTTCATGAGACCGAGCTTTAGTTGGTCTGGTACTGGGCAGTGTGGGCACCTAACCATTTTAAGATCAGCCCTCTGGGTATGTCTGCCTATAATATATATATATATATATATATATATATATATATATATATATATATATATATGTTATAGGCAGACATACCCAGAGACTGATCTAAAATATATATATATATATATATATATATATATATATATATATATATATATATATATATATATATATATATATATAATCCTAGGTAGTAGGTTGGTAGACAGCAACCGCCCAGGGAGGTACTACCGTCCTGCCAAGTGAGTGTGAAACGAAAGCCTGTAATTGTTTTACATGATGGTAGGATTGCTGGTGTCTTTTTTCTGTCTCATAAACATGCAAGATTTCAGGTACGTCTTGCTACTTCTACTTACACTTAGGTCACACTACACATTCATGTACAAGCATATATATACACACCCTCTGGGTTTTCTTCTATTTTCTTACTAGTTCTTGTTCTTATTTCCTCTTATCTCCATGGGGAAGTGGAACAGAATTCTTCCTCCGTAAGCCATGCGTGTCGTAAGAGTCGACTAAAATGCTGGGAGCAAGGGGCTAGTAACCCCTTCTCCTGTATACATTACTAAAGTTAAAAAGAGAAACTTTTGTTTTTCTCTTTGGGCCACCCTGCCTTGGTGGGAAACGGCCAATTTGTTGAAAGAAGTATATATATATATATATATATATATATATATATATATATATATATATATATATATATATATATATATATATATATATATATATATATATATATATATATATATCAACAGTAAAACTCAGGAAACATTCATTGCTAGGTGGGTAGTGGGCAACAGGGGTAAGCAGACTTACCTATAAATGTTCACTCGCCTAGTATTGAACCTACGTCTTTCGGCTGCGAGCCAAAGGTGCAAACACTTGATTTACGAACCACCTTTGTTGTTATCTTTTAATCTATGAAGTGGTCTGGGGATTATCTTTCCCACTACCAGTCTCAGGCCAAGCCTGTTAGGTTGAACAAGAAATACATGATTAAGAACTACTATCAAGTACATAGAAAATTGTATCCAGAATGTGAGTAGAAGTTTGCAAAGATTTACCTGTCGTCTTACATGTTTATAAGACAAAAAGAAAAGATCAGTAATCCTGCCCCGGGTGCAACACAGTTAACAGGCTTCCATTTCACAGGACTGTCGTACCCTCCCTAGATGACTGCTGAGTACCAACCTAACACTCTTTTTCTCATGCTATGTTCATAATTTATATATCTTCCTTGCTCACTGTTTCTATCTTGTTAAGCTAACCATCTATCTAACTTAGCATTGCACTGACTGATCCATTTGCACTATACAACAAAACCGATACGAGAAACAGCTTATGTAAATAACATCACTATTATCTAATAGTATTTACTAAATGCCGTGAATACATTGGCTAATCAGATGACCTCACAATCAACTATATAAAGTCTTCGGAAAATAGTTGCCATGAGCCGGGGAAATATGAGTCGTCTTGTTGAATTCAAGTGATAATTACTAATAAATGCAAAAAAAAAAATATTACAATACAGCCTCTCCTCACTTAACGACGGAGATAGGTGCCTAAGACACCTTCGGTAAACGATTTCGTCGCTAATCGAGGAATGACCCCTTACTGACACTTCAAACGTGAACTTTTAGCTTTGTCCATCAAGAGGTATTTACCAAAATCTTTGAAGCGGATCTAAAATGAAAAGAATTTTGTTTTCGTCTATTTTATTTAGAATATCATCGATAACCGACAAAAGAAATCAGGGATAATTTTATCATTAAGTTTCCTGTAATCAATGACTGGATGCTAAGCACCGTCCTTCTTCTTGGGTACATTAATAACATCTCTGAACATTGTACTAACAAACTCTTCCTTAAAGACTGAGACTGCAGCAATCTATAAACAAGTATAAACAGTCTTTCAAAATATCCAAGGGAATACGATTGAAAAACCGAGTCAGTCCCATAGCTTTAACTTTTAAGGTAATGATATTAGAATTATTTAAAACCTTAAGTAGACTAGGGATTTCATTAGGGAAACCTGTACGTATAGTATGAACAATGTTATCATCTGCCACCATTCGTGGGGACTGGCTTTTGTAGGAGTTTCCTATAGAAGAACAGCACCAACTAACTGGTCTGCAGAAACATCACCATATATCCTCACAGGAAAAAAAAGATAGTGGACGAAATCTACGAATGAGGTGTTTTTTCACAGTAACAAGCCTCTATGTGCTATGATGTACACTATTCCTGAATCACTTTCAGATAAAACATATTTCAAGAACGTGGGAAACAACCATTGTTATCGCAGTAAACGAGTTAGTCTTCACAAAGACATCTTTCTGCTTGTGAGATGAAGATAAGATTCGAATAGTCACTTTCCGACGAAGCATCTTCTGTGGTTTCATCATTATTTGAATCTTTAACATGGAAAATGCTCGAGTCTAGGCTTGTCCGAGCGTCCACAGACGATGTGGTATGAAGTCACAATAATTTAAGAGTATTCATGATACCAGTGTCTGATCGCGTGAATATACTAACCTTAAAACAGTGACTTTCAAAATTTTCTAGTCCTCTGCAGAATTCGAAACAGTATAACAAATTGTTTCTCTGAGTAACATACTCCATCGTAACTCACAACCATCTCATGAAGTGGAAGGATACAAAATTGGTTATAAAACAATCTTAGCTTCGTAAGAGGTTGGACGCTTCTCTCATATCAGTCACAGATACTATCACCTAAAATAGAGAAAGCTTCAATATCTCAGAGATATTAACAAGATCCAGCAACACTAATCGCTTTATATAATATTTTCATACCTTGTTAAACCACTGATCTCACCCTTTGTCATTTGCTACTGCATATACACTCACTGTGTATATTCACAGTGAGTATATTCACAGTAAGTATATTCACAGTGAGTGTATATGCAAATATACAATCACAGTCACCCAAACATTGCAAACGTATCATTACCTACAGTGACTCTTCCATATTGAACGTCAAACTGCACTCACAAACACGCACACATTGATCGTACAAATATGAGAGATTTCGCTCGTCTTTCTAGGCTTCTACAATGATTATTACTTGTTGTGTTGTTAGGTGTGGTAATTGGAAAGGTGATAAGTCAGCTCTTTTATTCTAAAAGTTCCCAAGAATTGAAACAAAAAGTGATAGAGATAGATTCCTGCTGTGAAGCGGAAAGGCTAGTAGGATTCAGCAATTCATTCTCTTCAAGGACGGTGCTTAGATGCTGATGAAGGTCTCTTGATTTAAGGTAGGCGAGATACGGGGAGATCATCCTTCACATCAGTTGACAGACAGATGGGTACTTGACTTTGTAAACATTTACAATTAGGAGATGTTTGGTGCAGCCCCAGGTAGCTTGAGTGAGGCGGTGCGCCCACACTTGATGAAAGACATACATTAAACACAGACAGACCTTTTATTATCTACGACGTTTCACCTATAAGAGGCTTTATTAAGTACTTGATAAAGCCTCTTATTGGTGAAACGTCGTATTTAATAAAAGTTTCCTTTTGCAATACGTGTTTTATTTTTTCTACCAGCCCCAGGTACTAGACACGCGTACACTTGTTCATCCCTACAAAGACTTTTGTAGGCTGTCGCATCCTTTCCAGTGTTCAGAGAGAGAGAGAGAGAGAGAGAGAGAGAGAGAGAGAGAAGAGAGAGAGAGAGAGTGTTTACTACATCATAAAATAAATCATGACGTGGTAGTATATAAATAAAGTTCATGCCCACCCAAAATGGATTACCTATGCAAATTAGCTGATATTGTCATATGACTGAAAACCTGAATAGCTGTGCAATGTAAAACACTTGTCCTACAATATTAACTATGGCACCTGTATCAAGAAAAAGCTGCATAGGTTTTTCATACAAGGCACCTTGTAACAATGGACCCAACAACGCATTATTTTGACACTGAAAACATTGTCATCCTGGGTAACAGTAATAATTTCTACCTGCATACAGACGACGACATTTTGCAAGGTTGGTAATTTCTGGGAAATGATCGTCAACATCGTCAGTAGTAGAGTTGTCTCGCCTATCTGTAAACATATCTTTGTTCAAGGCGTCGAACGAAATGTGGAAATAACATTAGAACGAAGTATTACTATAAATGGTTTATAAAACCGACGAGTTGATGAAAGAGACACTTGCGCAATACTTGGATATCTTTATTGTGCAAACGTTTAGCCAATCAGTGGCTTCGTCAGTCGCCAGCCAGTGGCTTCGTCAGTCGCCAGCCAGTGGCTTCGTCAGTCCAATACAGGAAGAATGTTCTTCTCTGTATTAGACTGATGAAGTCACTGACCTCATCAGATACCCAAGTGTTACACATGTGTCTCATTCATCATAAGAACGTAGGAATACTACAGTAGACCTACTGATCCATGCTAGGAAGGTTCAATTAACACTCATTTATGCATCCTGTGAATTTTTTACATAATTTCCTAAATGTAGAACATATAAATGAATAATATAATAATAGTGTAATAAAATATGATGCTGATTTGACCCTTTTGAGAAATTGCGAGTGAGGGGGGGGTGTAGAACAGCTGCTAAGTGACGCCGGGAGGAGACGCCATATTGAATTTAATGTGTGAACACTGGACTGCATGGTGCACTGTAATCAGGGGTTCTCGAAGGTCAATTGGTGTATATCGGCCTCAATTCGTAATTTAGAAATTGCTAACACGTTCCTGCTGAAGAATTGGGTCAGGAAATTTGCGGGACCTCAAGAATTGCATGTGGAGGACGGAAAAATAGAGGACTTCAATGAATCCTTTCCAACAACTCACCTTAGCTAAGTGACGCTTACCCATAATGTATAGTAGTTTTTGCGTTTGCCATCGTAAATCCTAGCTGTTAGGGTATAGTTAGGGTGTGTTCCATCAGCATTGTCTTCCAGTAATTAAATGGTGTTAATAAAAATTTCCTTTCTAATAACTAATAATTTATGTATAATAATTATATTCTGCATACCCAGCAAGCCTAATCATATACAGTCCACACAAATTTAATTTACCAGAGTAGCTGGTTTTAATATTGTAATTATTAATTTAATGTCAGGTCTAGCTTTTTGTGAGAGTGGTGAAGTGGGCAGTCGAGGGAGGTACAGTTCAGTGACCTACTGTGACTTAAGTCCCACTTACCTCATCCAAATTACTTGCAGGTAATAATTCAGGTAATGCCCTGTAAACCTCATGCAAGTGATTTTGCTCACATAATAATAATAATAATAATAATAATAATAATAATAATAATAATAATAATAATAATAATAATAATAATTTTCACATATCCCTTTAATCTATATTTAAAACTACCCAAAGTTCTTGCTTCAATACGGTTACTTAGGAGTTTCTTCCACTTACATAAAACTCTACTACCAAGCCTATACTTCCCAATATCCTTTCTAAATCTAAATTTCTCAACTTGAATCCAATGCTTCTACTCATGTCTTGATTACATATTTTCAGCACGCTATATATATATATATATATATATATATATATATATATATATATATATATATATATATATATATATATATATCCATCCTCACCTTTATTTCTTCTGGCTTTCCATTAGTACACATCAATCATATATCCCTGAATTCTACGCTTTTTCAAAGAATAAAGATTCAATGCCTTCAGCCTATTTTCGTAGAAAAACATTCTTTGGAATCAAATTCATCATCCTTCTCTTTATATTTTCGAGCACATTTATGTCTATTCCGTAAAATGGAGTGCTCGTGACTTGGTTGAGTCCTCAGCTCACACACTGAGGGGTCCGGGATCGATCCCCGGCACGGGTGAAACGTTAGGCATGTTTCCTTACACCTGTTGTCCCTGTTCACCTGGGAGTTAGCCGACTGGTGTGGGTCGCATCCTGGGGGGATAATATTAATTTAAGTTGCCTGATATGCAATGCATAACCAGGGTCTTTCTATATAATATGCCAATGCTGCTGATGACTGCATATTTCTTCTCCTGTATTTGACTAAGGAAGTCTACCGTGTAGGCGAAACGTTTCAACAATAAAGATACCTTACTGTTGCACCTGTGTCAGCTAGGTCAGTAATAACTGTAGCAAGTACTTATAGAAATAAAGATTACCTGGAGTCTATCTGGAGGGTATTCTGGGGTCAACGCCCCCGCGGCCCGGTCTACGACCAGGCCTCCCGGTGGATCAGGGCCTGATCAACCAGGCTGTTACAGATGGCCGCACGTATAAAGAAAGCCCCTTGTTATGCAGAGCATTTCAGGCTAATTAGGTTAATATTGTCCCCCAGGATGCAACCCACACCAGTCGGCTAACACCCAGGTACCTATTAACTGCTAGGTGAACAGGGACAGCAGGTGTCTTAAGAAAACATGCCCAACACCCGTATCAGGGATCGAACCACGGAACTCAATGTGTGAGCTGAGTGCGCTACCAACCAATCAGAACCCCTAGATCTTTTTCGCATTCGCCCTAAGATTTAAATCCTTTTCCTAGGATTAGAACCTGACACTTGTTTGCACTGAACTGCATCTGCTACTTCTGTGACCACAACATCAACCAGTCCAGGTTATCATGCAGCTTTCTAGTGTCCACATCAGAAATTATTTGACGGCCTATTTTCGTGTCATCGGTAAACTTAGTTATGTCGCTGTTTATTCCCTCATCAATGTCGTTTATGCAGATTGTAAACAAGGGCCCCAACACTGGCCCCCGCGGCATACCACGGTTGCATACCCATTACCGGTCAGCCATGTCTCGACCCAGGAGATAATTTCTTCTAATTCATGTGCTGCTACTTTCTTACTGAGTCTCCTATGTGGAATTTTATCAAAGGCCTGTCCACATACACAACATCTGGGTATCTTAATTTAGATACCCAGATGTTACACGTCTAATCATCTTGTCGGTATTGTATACCATTTATGAGCACACAATATCGTAACCATTATTTTAGACTGTCGCCTTTTTGTCAAACCGTGGAAAAAAAAGAGACAAATCACAAACAGATCTACTTGGCGAGATGGTTTGGTTTAGTAATGTTTGTCAGAAAACAGGACAAGTGTTTCCTGACGCGGGTCTTGGTCAGATGATGACCCACAGCTGGAGCTTTTGGTCATCTGACCGAGGCCTTCCACTGGCTTACCGGTCCACCCTTTTAAAAATTATGGCTATAATTATACCCATTTTTTTTAGGTACCTGGCGAGAGAGGATGTGAGTATATATATACGGAGCGTAGTGACGTGAAGAATCAGGTGAGGAATGTTGAAGTTTACTTCTTGGGTAGACTATTGACAGGTTGGAATACCGAAGAATTCAACCTCAACATTCCTCACCTGACTCCACGTCACTACTCTCTCTGTGGAAATTATTCCACGGAAACGTTTATAGTCTAAGCTTAAGGAACCCTTAACATAACTTGTATAAAATATTTGTCGTATTAGACAGAGTTAAGCAATTATATATAGTAAATAATAATCTTAGGAAATAATAACATCGTTTAGAGACCTAATGTCAGTAGGATTAGGTAAATTAGTAGAATTAGATAAAATAGCTAGTGTTTCGAATTTGAATGTAGGCAGATGAGAGACGCTAGAAAATCAGTTACAAACCAGAACTCCTAGGGGTAACACCTATCACGCAAGTTTAGCAGAACACCGGCAGAAACTCGCAAGGACTGAAGAACTACTTAAATTATAGAGCTTCTTCAAACATAAAGGGGTACGACTTGTATCCTGAGGTGCCCTCCGGACGAGACGAACGTTCCAGTCAGCATAATTGGCCAATCTTTCTGTTGGAACGTGAGTTGGAAGTTCAAGGGACAAAGGTGAACGGAACATCACTGGACGTTCGCCTTCCCAGAGGTATTGAGTGTAGGACACACCACACCTCATCATTATTGGTGAGTTAATTTGTCGATGTAGATACGTGATACACAATATTCGCAAATGTTACGGGGTATTTTTGTGGACTTAAGTGTATGAGCCATTTGTAAGTCCGGGAGATGACCCAGGGTGTCCGTGTCAAGGGTTGTTGCTGGAGGCAGCTTGCAAAGTGGCAGTTCGCGCTGATGGTTCTCGACTATAACCCAACACTCCCTATATACACACATTCTCTTTCCAGGTAGATCTGTTTGTGACTTGATAAAGCCCACTTTTTGGCGAAACGTTGACAATAAAGAATCGCATTCTGCATTTTGTCTTTTTTTCCCCATATTGTTGGTATTTTATACCATTTCTCTTCATGGTAAAAGCATGTTGAGATTCGTTTAATCAAATTATATCTTTCAAGGTGGCTTCAAATTTCATCAGTCATTATTGACTTTGAGGGGTTACTACCGCTGTGAACTTTGTACATAAGCTGATCTTTTCCCTAACCCTTGTTGAGGGTGGGAATGAGGAGGGGAGGCGAATAATGGAGTGGGTAGGTGAATAATGGAGTGGGTAGGTGAATAATGTAGTGGGTAGGCGAATAATGGAGTGGGTAGGCGAATAATGGAGTGGGTAGGCGAATAATGGAGTGGGTAGGCGAATAATGGAGTGGGTAGTTGTGCAGCTTGGATGACTAGGCTTGTGGTGAGAAGCAGTAAACTGACTGGATGTTTTGACAGTGTTGATAGGGTGTATGACAGTTTATTGAAATTTTATCAATCTTCAATCGAGTAACTTAAAAACATAGCTCGAAATGTGCATCCGAGGCTTCATAAATCAATTCAGCACTTCATACTCCCTGCCCGCAACGGCCATCAACACATTCAAAGGAAATATAAAAGTTATTGTGTTCACAATGTCTCGCAGAATACATCAAACACACCAAAACACATCCCATTCATAAGATTTTTCGTACTTGTACCTGACGCCTAGATTAAATATTTGCCTCAGACATTATCATACAAACATGCTGAATTCCATTCGCAGTGAGTCCCACCAAAATATACATTCATATCAAATATTTTGTTTCCTAGTAAACTTACACATTCATCAAACAAATTGAACATTTTTCTCGTACTACTGGCTAGGCTTCACTGTCATAACACCATCAGCATGCACGTCCATACGCTCCTCCACACCCTCCATATTAATTCACATTCCCAGCCTCGCTTTTTCCCAGCAAAAATCTCACACCAGTCTCACTCATTCATGAACACTCACACCTCAAAGTGCCTTTACACTATGCACAGCATAACCTCACACCTTCGTCTTTCGTTCATGACAAACTCCACCACCTAATCTCGCACCTCATGCTCATCTTACACTACCCACAACACGGGACTAACACCTCCGTATCTCTCATTCATGAAGATTTATGCATGTGATAAATGGTTTTGAAAACCGACAAGTTGAAAATTGAGACACTTATGCTACATATGGGAATCTTTATTAAGGAAACGTTTCGCCACACAGTGGCTTCATCAGTCCATACAAAGTAGAAACGGGTAAGATTTATGCATACGTCTCATTCATGGATACTCACACCTCCGCCTTATTCATGAAGACTCACACCTTCGTCTCATTCATGAAGATTCACACCTTTGTCTCATTCATGAAGATTCACACCTTTGTCTCATTCATGAAGACTCACACCTTCGTCTCATTCATGAAGACTCACACCTTCGTCTCATTCATGAAGACTCACACCTTCGTCTCATTCATGAAGACTCACACCGTCTCATTCACGAAGACTCACACCGTCTCATTCATAAAGACTCACACCTCATTCATGAAGACACACCTTCGTCTCATTCATGAAGACTCACACCTTCGTCTCATTCATGAAGACTCACACCTTCGTCTCATTCATGAAGACTCACACCTTCGTCTCATTCATGAAGACTCACACCTTCGTCTCATTCATGAAGACTCACACCTTCGTCTCATTCATGAAGACTCACACCTTCGTCTCATTCATGAAGACTCACACCTTCGTCTCATTCATGAAGACTCACACGTCTCATTCATGAAGACTCACCTTCGTCTCATTCATGAAGACTCACACCTTCGTCTCATTCATGAAGACTCACACCTTCGTCTCATTCATGAAGACTCACACCTTCGTCTCATTCATGAAGACTCACCTTCGTCTCATTCATGAAGACTCACACCGTCTCATTCATGAAGACACACCTTCGTCTCATTCATGAAGACTCACACCTTCGTCTCATTCACGAAGACTCACACCGTCTCATTCACGAAGACTCACACCGTCTCATTCATGAAGACTCACACCTCATTCATGAAGACATCTTCGTCTCATTCATGAAGACTCACACCTCATTCATGAAGACATCTTCGTCTCATTCATGAAGACTCACACCTTCGTCTCATTCATGAAGACTCACACCTTCGTCTCATTCATGAAGACTCACACCTTCGTCTCATTCATGAAGACTCACACCTTCGTCTCATTCATGAAGACTCACACCTTCGTCTCATTCATGAAGACTCACCTTCGTCTCATTCATGAAGACTCACACCTTCGTCTCATTCATGAAGACTCACACCGTCTCATTCATGAAGACTCACACCTTCGTCTCATTCATGAAGACTCACACCTTCGTCTCATTCATGAAGACTCACACCTTCGTCTCATTCATGAAGACACATCTTCGTCTCATTCATGAAGACTCACACCTTCGTCTCATTCATGAAGACTCACACCTTCGTCTCATTCATGAAGACTCACACCTTCGTCTCATTCATGAAGACACCTTCGTCTCATTCATGAAGACTCCCACCTTCGTCTCATGAAGACTCACACCTTCGTCTCATTCATGAAGACTCACACCTTCGTCTCATTCATGAAGACTCACACCTTCGTCTCATTCATGAAGACTCACACTTCGTCTCATTCATGAAGACTCACACCTTCGTCTCATTCATGAAGACTCACACCTTCGTCTCATTCATGAAGACTCACACCTTCGTCTCATTCATGAAGACTCACACCTTCGTCTCATTCATGAAGACTCACACCTTCGTCTCATTCATGAAGACTCACACCTTCGTCTCATTCATGAAGACTCACACCTTCGTCTCATTCATGAAGACTCACACCTTCGTCTCATTCATGAAGACTCACACCTTCGTCTCATTCATGAAGACTCACACCTTCGTCTCATTCATGAAGACTCACACCTTCGTCTCATTCATGAAGACTCACACCTTCGTCTCATTCATGAAGACTCACCTCTGTTTCCATACCATTCATAAAGACTCGTTGTTAAATTAGACACATATGCAACACTTGGGTATCTTTATTGAGGAAACGTTTCGCCACACAGTGGCTTCATCAGTCCAATACAAAGAAGAAAGTAGTAATAAGAGGAGGAGTTTGAGGTAATCAGTCCCTCGGCCTGGAGTCGATGTGTTCAGTCCATCAATCTTGAAGTAAATACAGAACTTGTCGGTTCTCTGAACCATTCATCTACATAAAGACTCGTACCCCGTCTTCTTTATAAGACCATAAGAAAGGAGGAACACTGACGTAGGCCCGTTGGCCCAATCTGGGCAGGTCCTTTACAAATTCAACCCACTAACAGAATATTTGGCCAACCCATTATCAGTGCCACCCAAGTAATAAGTTTTTATAAATCTATTTACTCATGTCCAAGTCCCACTCAAATCCAACCCCTCTCCACTTATGAAGACTGATAACCTCGTCTCCTTCATGAAGGCTCATACCTTATCTCCATGAATATTTACACTTCACCTCATTCATGAATATAAACTTCAGTAAGGCCTTTCACAGAGTACGACCCAAAAGACTAATTTTGGAGAAATTCTATCCTGGATGGAGGTATGGCTAATTGAAGATAACAGAAAGCTTCCATAAATAACTTCTTTGGTACTGATGTACCACAGAAGTCATCGTTGGGTCCCTAGTTGTTCATAATCTACATAAGTGACATAAATGGTAACAGGTATGTTTGTCGTTGACAAAAAAATAGGCCATCAAATAATCTGAGGACGAGACCAGGATGCTACAAGATAATTTGGATATATGAAGTAGTTTGAAGAGCAGCAGATGTTGTTTAATGGTGACAAATCTGTTTCCACTCATGAGAAAGAAAATGAACACGGTATTTATAAACTATCATACATAATGTAGATTTTTAACGAAATTGAATGCTGCGACCATGAAGACTCACTTTGATAAATTAGACACATATGCAACACTTGGGTATCTTTATTGAGGAAACGTTTCGCCACACAGTGGCTTCATCAGTCCATACAAAGAAGAATCGTGAAGAACAGGAGGAGTTTGAGGTAATCAGTCCCTCAGTCTTGAGTCGATGTTGTCAGTCCATCAATCTTGAAAAGAATACAACATATGTGCGAAGTAGCAGCTTATGTACCGTAGGCAGGAGAGGTGCAGCAGTCGTAGGTGGTGTCACATTTGACACCACCTACGACTTGAGTAGTCACGAAAGCGCTTGGAATTCTTTTATTTTTTCATAGTGGTTATCTTGCATATTTTGATATCACCTGTTTACTGTGATCTCTTTGCATATATATATAAGTCAGTGGTGGACCTGACTTAACTCAGTGGTGGACCTGACTTAACTCAGTGAAGACGTGTCTTGTGTGCTCTCTGTCAATCTGAAGAAGATGTCCTCTCTTGAGCTACTCTACCAGCAGCTGAAGGAAGAACTGAGGGTAGCTAAGCTTGAGATACAGCGACTGACTGAGGAAAACAAGAGGATTCGTAGTAATCCTCCTGTTGAGAATCCTCAAGCCAGGAAAGGAACCTGGACAGTGGCTAAAACGCATGGGACAAAGTTAAGGCTCAAGAGGACGGGTGGAGAGGTAGAAACAACGAAGACCCAGGAGAATGTTGTGGAAACATCGAACCCATTCTCCGTGCTACCCGATGAATGTGAGTCGACTTCTGGGAGCGTCACGACGAAAGACACAAAGGAAGGTAAAAACATTGTTGTTGTTGGGGACAGTCAGGTTAGGTACATGGATAGGGCTTTCTGTTTGATTGATAGGAGTAGGAGACAGAGGGTTTGCTTTCCTGGGGCTGGGATGGAGGATATTGTTAGCCGTCTGGACGACATCATGAGAGGTAATGGGAGCAATCCTATTATCTGTCTCAGTGCTGGAGGCAACGATGTTGGCAGACGTAGGAGTGAGGACCTGACTAGCAGGTTTAGGTCAGCAATAGACATAATTAGGAAGAAGGGTGGGAACCCTGTCATATGTGGTATTTTGCCAAGGAGAGGAGTTGGAAATGAATGACTGTCCAGGGCAATTGGTGTCAATTGCTGGCTGGACAAATACTGTAAGGAAAATTCAGTAACATTCATTGACAACTGGGACCTCTTCTATGGCAGAAATGACATGTATGCCAGGGATGGGGTTCACTTATCCAGGTCTGGGGTGGGGCACTGGCAACTGCAGTGGAGGGAGCTGTTAGGGCTTTAAACTAGAAATAGTTAGTGGTATGGGTTTTGGGGGAAAACAGAAGTCCCATTGTAGTAATATTATAAGTTGTAGGAGAACTAGTAATAGGCAGAATAAGGTGGATAGTGGAAAGCTAGTGACACTAGATGACAAGGACAGTAATAGGTATAGTGGAAAAACAGAGATGAGCAGGAAGGGTAAAGAGAAAGGAGGGTCTCTAAATATATATTACACCAATAGTCGTAGTGCTAGGAATAAGATGGACGAGTTGAGATTAGTTGCAAGTACGGGTAATATTGATGTTTTGCAATAACTGAGACATGGTTTAATATGAAAAATCGGGACTTGCCGGCCGAATGTCACATTCAGGGTTTTAAATTGTTCCAAGTAGACAGAAGTATCGGGAAAGGGGTGGGTGGCACTCTATGTCCGTGATCATTTAAATTGTTGCATAAAAACGGTATAAAGTCTGAATTAACACATACAGAGTCTGTCTGGATAGAATTTTCAGAGGGTGTGAAAAATTGATTTTAGGCGTGATTTACCGTCCTCCAAACTTAGATAGGAACAAGGGAGACTACTTTGGGAGGAAATTGTTAAGGCCACAAGACACGATAACGTAGTAATTCTAGGGGACTTTAACTTTAGTCAGATTGATTGGAATTTCATGACAGGGAATTTAGAATCTAACGACTTTTTAGAAGTAGTTCAGGATTGCTTTTTGAAGCAGTTTGTAACAGAACCTACAAGGGAAATAACCTACTTGACTTGGTTCTGGCAAGCAAGAAACCCTTGTTAATAATTTAGAAATTACAGAGGAACTCGGCTCAAGCATTGAATGGATGTATGATAGTAGGGATAATTCAGTAATGGTCCCAGATTTTCGCTTAGCAGATTATAATGGACTTAGAGAACACTTATCAACTGTGGACTGGGGTGAAGAAGAGAGGTATCAATATGACAGTTTTCTTAACACTATACAGGCTGCCCAAAGAACATTTATCCCTGTATAAAGAAATTAGATCAAGTAGAAATGACCCAAAATGGATGAATAATAGGCTCAAATATCTTTTAGGGAAGAAGAAAGGAATTTATAGGCGCATAAAAAGAGGTGAGGGTCATCTTATAAATCAGTATACTGACATTAAGAGGGACGTTAAAAAGGGAATAAGAAAAGCTAAACGGGACTATGAAATTAAAGTTGCTAGGGATTCAAAAACTAACCCAAAAAGTTTTTTCCAGGTTTATAGAACAAAAGTTAGGGATGGAAATAAATGGTATAAAATACCGACACAATGGAAAAATAAACACATAAGCAGTATAATGTGATCCTTATTGACAACGTTTGCCCACGCAGTGGCTTATCGAGTGACTCGATAAAGCCACTGCGTGGGCGAAACTGTCAATAAAGGATCACATTATACTGCTTATGTTTATTTTTCAAAAGTTAGGATAAGATAGGTCCCCTTAAAAATAACTTTGGGCATCTTACTGACAAGGAGAATGATATGTGCTCTATTTTTAATAATATTTTCTCTCGGTTTTCACACAGGAAGACATTAATAATATCCCAGTAATTAATTTTTACAGAGGCCCAGAAGAAGATAAATTATGTAATATCACAGTCACTAGCAAATGATTATGAAACAGCTGGACCGACTGAAACAAAATAAATCGCCGGGTCCTGATGAGCTTTTGCAAGGGTTCTTAAGGAATGCAAATGGAACTCTGTGAACCAATATCTAACATTTTTAATTTATCTCTTCAAACAGGTGTAGTGTCTGATATGTGGAAGATGGCTAATGTAATTCCTATTTTTAAAGCAGGGGACAAGTCACTACCGTCAAACTACCGCCCAATAAGCCTGACCTCAATTGTAGGCAAATTACTAGAGTCAATTATAGCTGATATTATTAGAAGCCATCTAGATAACCATAATTTGATTAATGATACCCAGCATGGATTCACGAGGGGCCGTTCCTGCCTATCTAATTTATTAACCTTCTTCAGTAAAGCTTTTGAGGCTGTTGATCACGATAAAGAATTCGATATTGTTTATTTAGACTTTAGTAAGGCTTTTGATAGAGTACCGCACCAGAGACTGTTAAAGAAAGTGGCAGCTCATGGCATTGGGGGAAAAGTGCTGTCATGGATCGAGTCATGGCTCACCAATAGGAAGCAGAGAGTGTGCATAAATGGGGTTAAATCCGAATGGGGACTTGTAACAAGTGGTGTTCCACAGGGATCAGTCTTAGGCCCATTGTTATTTATAATATATATCAATGACCTTGATGAGGGAATTACTAGTGATATGAGCAAATTCGCCGACGACACGAAGATAGGTAGGATAATTGATTTAAACATAGATGTAGAAAAGTGGCAGATGCAGTTCAATGTAGATAAATGCAAGGTTCTGAAGCTCGGGAGTGTCCATAACCCAAGCACTTATAAGTTAAATAACGTAGAACTTAGCCATACAGATTGCGAGAAGGACTTGGGGTGATGGTAAGCAGCAACCTTAAACCAAGACAGCAATGCCTAAGCGTACGTAATAAGGCAAATAGATTACTGGGATTTATATCAAGAAGTGTTAGCAACAGAAGTCCAGAGGTTATATTACAGCTTTATACATCATTAGTAAGGCCTCACCTAGATTACGCAGCTCAGTTCTGGTCTCCATATTACAGAATGGACATAAATTCGTTAGAAAACATTCAGCGTGGAATGACTAAATTAATACATAGCATTAGAAATCTTCCTTACGAAGAACATAAGAACATAAGAAAGGAGGAACACTGCAGCAGGCCTGTTGGCCCATACTAGGCAGGTCCTTCACAATCCGTCCCACTAACAGAATATTTGCTCAACCCAATTTTCAATGCTACCCAAGAAATAAGCTTTGACAATTCTACCCACTCATGCGCGAGTCCCACTCAAATCCAACCCCTCTCACTCATGAATTTATCCAACCTAAATTTGAAACTACCCAAGGTCCTAGCTTCAATAACCCTACTAGGCAGACTGTTCCACTCATCAACTACCCTATTTCCAAACCAATACTTTCCTATATCCTTTCTAAATCTAAACTTATCTAACTTGAATCCATTATTGCGGGTTCTCTCTTGGAGAGATATCCTCAAGACCTTATATCCCCTTTGTTAATACCCATTTTCCACTTGTATACCTCGATCATGTCTCCCCTCATTCTACGTCTTACAAGTGAATGTAATTTTAGGGTCTTCAATCTTTCTTAGTAAGGAAGATTTCTAATGCTATGTATTAATTTAGTCATTCTACGCTGAATGTTTTCTAACGAATTTATGTCCATTCTGTAATATGGAGACCAGAACTGAGCTGCGTAATCTAGGTGAGGCCTTACTAATGATGTATAAAGCTGTAATATAACCTCTGGACTTCTGTTGTTAACACTTCTTGATATAAATCCCAGTAATCTATTTGCCTTATTACGTACGCTTAGGCATTGCTGTCTTGGTTTAAGGTTGCTGCTTAACATCACCCCCAAGTCCTTCTCGCAATCTGTATGGCTAAGTTCTACGTTATTTAACTTATAAGTGCTTGGGTTATGGACACTCCCGAGCTTCAGAACCTTGCATTTATCTACATTGAACTGCATCTGCCACTTTTCTGACCACGAATTAAGTTTGTCTAAATCTTCCTGAAGTTCTATGACATCTATGTTTGAATCAATTATCCTACCTATCTTCGTGTCGTCGGCGAATTTGCTCATATCACTAGTAATTCCCTCATCAAGGTCATTGATATATATTATAAATAACAATGGGCCTAAGACTGATCCCTGTGGAACACCACTTGTTACAAGTCCCCATTCGGATTTAACCCCATTTATGCACACTCTCTGCTTCCTATTGGTGAGCCATGACTCGATCCATGACAGCACTTTTTCCCCAATGCCATGAGCTGCCACTTTCTTTAACAGTCTCTGGTGCGGTACTCTATCAAAAGCCTTACTAAAGTCTAAATAAACAATATCGAATTCTTTATCGTGATCAACAGCCTCAAAAGCTTTACTGAAGAAGGTTAATAAATTAGATAGGCAGGAACGGCCCTCGTGAATCCATGCTGGGTATCATTAATCAAATTATGGTTATCTAGATGGCTTCTAATAATATCAGCTATAATTGACTCTAGTAATTTGCCTACAATTGAGGTCAGGCTTATTGGGCGGTAGTTTGACGGTAGTGACTTGTCCCCTGCTTTAAAAATAAGAATTACATTAGCCATCTTCCACATATCAGACACTACACCTGTTTGAAGAGATAAATTAAAAATGTTAGATATTGGTTCACAGAGTTCCATTTTGCATTCCTTAAGAACCCTTGCAAAAAGCTCATCAGGACCCGGCGATTTATTTTGTTTCAGTCGGTCCAGCTGTTTCATAATCATTTCGCTAGTGACTGTGATATTACATAATTTATCTTCTTCTGGGCCTCTGTAAAAATTAATTACTGGGATATTATTAATGTCTTCCTGTGTGAAAACCGAGAGAAAATAATTATTAAAAATAGAGCACATATCATTCTCCTTGTCAGTAAGATGCCCAAAGTTATTTTTAAGGGGACCTATCTTATCCCTAACTTTTGTTCTATAAACCTGGAAAAACTTTTGGGTTAGTTTTGAATCCCTAGCAACTTTAATTTCATAGTCCCGTTTAGCTTTTCTTATTCCCTTTTAACGTCCCTCTTAATGTCAGTATACTGATTTATAAGATGACCCTCACCTCTTTTATGCGCCTATAAATTCCTTTCTTCTTCCCTAAAAGATATTTGAGCCTATTATTCATCCATTTTGGGTCATTTCTACTTGATCTAATTTCTTTATACGGGATAAATGTTCTTTGGGCAGCCTGTATAGTGTTAAGAAAACTGTCATATTGATACCTCTCTTCTTCACCCCAGTCCACAGTTGATAAGTGTTCTCTAAGTCCATTATAATCTGCTAAGCGAAAATCTGGGACCATTACTGAATTATCCCTACTATCATACATCCATTCAATGCTAAGGGTAATTGACTTGTGGTCGCTTGAGCCGAGTTCCTCTGTAATTTCTAAATTATTAACAAGGGTTTCCTTGCTTGCCAGAACCAAGTCAAGTAGGTTATTTCCCTTGTAGGTTCTGTTACAAACTGCTTCAAAAGCAATCCTGAACTACTTCTAAAAAGTCGTTAGATTCTAAATTCCCTGTCATGAAATTCCAATCAATCTGACTAAAGTTAAAGTCCCCTAGAATTACTACGTTATCGTGTCTTGTGGCCTTAACAATTTCCTCCCAAAGTAGTCTCCTTGTTCCCTATCTAAGTTTGGAGGACGGTAAATCACGCCTAAAATTAATTTTTCACACCCCTCTGAAAATTCTATCCAGACAGACTCTGTATGTGTTAATTCAGACTTTATACCCGTTTTTATGCAACAATTTAAATGATCACGGACATAGAGTGCCACCCCACCCCCTTTCCCGATACTTCTGTCTACTTGGAACAATTTAAAACCCTGAATGTGACATTCGGCAGGCAAGTCCCGATTTTTCATATTAAACCATGTCTCAGTTATTGCAAAAACATCAATATTACCCGTACTTGCAACTAATCTCAACTCGTCCATCTTGGAAATGAATGGTATAAAATACCTAGTACTACGACTATTGGTGTAATATATATTTAGAGACCCTCCTTTCTCTTTACCCTTCCTGCTCATCTCTGTTTTTCCACTATACCTATTACTGTCCTTGTCATCTAGTGTCACTAGCTTTCCACTATCCACCTTATTCTGCCTATTACTAGTTCTCCTACAACTTATAATATTACTACACTGGGACTTCTCTGTTTTCCCCCCAAAACCCATACCACTAACTATTTCTAGTTTAAAGCCCTAACAGCTCCCTCCACTGCAGTTGCCAGTGCCCCCACCCCAGATTGAAGACCCTAAAATTACATTCACTTGTAAGACGTAGAATGAGGGGAGACATGATCGAGGTATACAAGTGGAAAATGGGTATTAACAAAGGGGATATAAATAAGGTCTTGAGGATATCTCTCCAAGAGAGAACCCGCAATAATGGATTCAAGTTAGATAAGTTTAGATTTAGAAAGGATATAGGAAAGTATTGGTTTGGAAATAGGGTAGTTGATGAGTGGAACATTATACTGCTTATGTGTTTATTTTTCCATAGTAGGGTTATTGAAGCTAGGACCTTGGGTAGTTTCAAATTTAGATTGGATATATTCATGAGTGAGAGGGGTTGGATTTGAGTGGGACTCGCGCATGAGTGGGTAGAATTGTCAAAGCTTATTTCTTGGGTAGCATTGAAAATTGGGTTGAGCAAATATTCTGTTAGTGGGACGGATTGTGAAGGACTGCCTAGTATGGGCCAACAGGCCTGCTGCAGTGTTCCTCCTTTCTTATGTTCTTATGACCAATGTGGAAGTAATTCGTGCCCAAGGGTTAGGCAAGTGAAGAATTCCCTGTATTAAGATGGACTGACAACATCGACTCAAGGCTGAGGGACTGATTACCTCAAACCCAAGTGTTGCATATATGTCTAATTTATCAACATGTCGGTTCTCTGAACTATTCATCTACAAGACTCACTTTCTTCGAGCACCTCAGACTACTCATCAGCAGCCACAAACGTCAAGTCATCCACCTAATTGTCATTCATATACTACTCCTCGCTGAGCCTTCAACCCACAATTTAACTTTCCTGAGACAAAGTGCACATATTAACTACAAAGATGCATTTCAAAATATGTAAGTTTTTGCGTGCCTGATGTCTCACCTATATGTTACTTGTCTATATGTGGTTGGAAGGGTAGAGTCTCAGCTCTTGACCTTGACTTCGCTAGCCGCTGCTGGGTTCATTCTTGGTTTTGAGAGCCTTATCGTATTTCTTTTAAAAGCTACGTATGCATCCTTCCTCTACCACTCCACTTCCTGACTACTATAAGACTGAAGAAGTACTTCCTAACATCACTGATTCATCTGTGTTTTCAACTTCCACCTGTGTCCTGGTGATCTTGTTTCTCATATCTCAATCTGCCCCTGTCAGTTCCTCTCAAAATTTTGTACCTTATTATATAACCCTTGGTCCTTCTTTCCTCTAATTTTAACAAGTTTAGCTCCCCTAATCTCTCCACATAGGACATACCCTCTAGCCCTGGGACTAGTCTCATTGGAAACTTCTGCTAAATTAGTGTCACATAGCACCTGGGAGATAATCTGATTTGAGCCAGGGAAGGGGTAGAAATACCATTATATATATATATATATATATATATATATATATATATATATATATATATATATATATATATATATATGTATGTATGTATGTACGTATGTATATAATAGGAGTTTATGGATGGACCTGTTTATACCTGCTGGTCTGTTTACCTAAGTCATTCGTTAAGCCTAACCATTTATCTTTCCTTGGATCTGTGTGTATCCTTCCTTCCAGCCTACAGTATGTACACAGCAATAAATACCACAGCTCTCCTGTGTGCTCAGAGCCTCTCAGGTCTCCCCAGCTCAAAACATAACCTTGATACCCGACGTGCCCATCTCCAGCCCCTGCAGGCGATTTACCAAATTCCTCGGCGAATTTCCCACAGTTATCAGGGAGAAAACGATCGTACACTTACCTCCTTCTGCGACTCTCCTCGGCTATCAGTCAATCCTTTGGTGTATGTCCAGTAAAATCCCCCGAGAGCAAGAGGGCACTACACTTTCACTAGCACCAACATGATTCCAACTGAGCGTAGATGGCAGCAGCAGCAGCGGCCAAGGTGAGGGTGTCCGTCTGGCCCTGAAATCTGAGAACAGGTGAGATGTTTACATACGAGAATATCAACTGTAATAACCGGATTTATTTTAGCATCTAAAGCGGTACAAAGGTGAGCGAGTGAAGATGTGTATAATAAATGTCTCTAATAGATGCGATGACGGTATGTGATTCAGTCAGGTATCTAAATATAATATGCCTTGGGGGAGTGCCCAGTTCCCGTTTTCTTAACAAATAACTTGTAGAAAATGGTTGAGTATACTTTAAAGATAAACTACCTTTTTTTTTTTTTTTTTGCAGTTGTGAGACTTGCTGACAGTGCATCATATTAATTTACTCAATATATGATATTTGTTACTACGTATCGGTTAAGTTAAACAAGTTAGGGTCAACATGTACTTTGCTCCCGGAGTGTTTTTGTTTTTGTGAATTCTCTATTATTAAGTGCGTTGTGCAATCCATTTATACAAATACAAGTTTATTTCAACATGATACATTGTTTATACAGAAATGGGCGACACTTGAGTGCATGTTGAAAGCTCTTGGTTATGCAGATCATTTCTGGTAAGCTTGAGTCTAACTTAACACTGAAAAAAGCCTTGAACTAAGATTGCAACAACATAAATATAGCATTCTAAATAATGCTCTGTATATTCATGCGAGAGATTTTATCCACCCATTTGGTTTTCATTAGGCTGAGAAAGTTGTATCAAGTAGGTCTATGGTTGACTGAAATATAATTGAACTAAGTTTCATAAAAAAAATAGTATTGATTTTAATATGAATAATAATTTAGGGTTATACAAATTAGATTATTTTATAATTAATAAAATTTGGAAGAATTTAAGCTATGCGTGACAGGTTCTTGACATTCCCACCCGCATCATACTGGGACGGGTGTAATGTCTTAGGTGAGGTGACATCTCAGCCTTATAAGCCTTCTACTGTTCTATTTTACATGTCCTTGATAAAGTGAGAAATCATGAAAGCACTTGAATATTCACTGTTTTTCACAGTGGTTGTTTTGCATACTGTGATATCACATGTTTATTGTAATCTTGATGCATGCATATATATATATATATATATATATATATATATATATATATATATATATATATATATATATATATTAGAAAAGACTTCTAATATAGCCTAGCTTAATGTTACCTACCCGACAATCTAATTTAAGTTGGGTTAGGGTGGGTTACGATACTAAATTTATTTATTTATGCAGTATATAAATGTAGTTTACATGCAATAAAATATTGTTAAGCACTAAAGAAAGCCAATAGCATGCTGTATTTAACATTGAACTTTCTATTGCTCAAATCACGTAAGAAAATTGTATAACACATTCATATTTTGCCTATCATCTAAATAACAATTTGAACAAATAACTATTTCTCTCATGGAATAGATAATATGGTTGTTATTTATAATATACAACATTCACGAAGTTGTGTTCCGATTAGTTAAAAAAAATTACATAAAGACTCAAATTAGTACAGTGTATGCTTATGGAAAGTGAATTTAAAAACCTCTCTGCCTACGTCAGTGTCAACTGACATTGAAGTGTATGTAGGCTACTGCATTCTCATTATTCATGCGTTGAACCTATAATTTTATCACACCTTTATACCGACATGCATACCGAGTACGTACCTGGATACCCTCCAGGTATCCAAGTATATCGTACATGTCATAAATAACTCTTATGAATTGTATAATTTGAAAAAATTCTCTACCCGCCTTTCTAAAATTAAAATTTTTTGTTTATAATTTATAATGTAATGAATATAAATTGTTCTCTTTAAGATGTAATTCGATGAAGCTTAATTAAAACGACGTATTGTGTAGGTTACTTTGAAAACTGTACCTCTCGTTAAACTTAAAACTAGTAACCCCTTAGTAACCCCTTTTCCTGTATAGCTTACTAAAAAGAAGAAGAAAACCGTCAAAGTGGGATGTTTGAATGTGCGTGGATGATGTGCGAATGATAAGAAAGAGATGATTGTAGATGTTATGAATGAAAAGAAGCTGGATGTCCTGGCTTTAAGTGAGACAAAGCTGAAGGGGGTAGGAGAGTTTCAGTGGGGAGAAATAAATGGGATTAGGTCAGGGGTTTCAAATAGAGTTAGAGCTAAAGAAGGAGTGGCAATAATGTTGAATAATCAGTTATGGCAGGTAAAGAAGGAATATAAATGTATAAATTCAAGGATTATGTGGAGTAAAATAAAGGTTGGATGTGAAAAGTGGGTTATAGTAAGTGTTTATGCACCTGGAGTAGAGAGAAGTGTAGAGGAGAGAGAGAGATTTTGGGAAATGTTGAGTGAGTGTGTGGGGAGTTTTGAACCAAGTGAGAGAGTAATTGTGGTTGGGGATCTTAATGCTAAAGTGGGTAAAAATGTTGTGGATGGAGTAGTAGGTAAATTTGGGGTGCCAGGGGTAAATGTAAATGGGGAACCATTAATTGAGCTATGTGTAGAAAGAGGTTTGTTAATAAGTAATACATATTTTATGAAAAAGAGGATAAATAAATATACAAGGTATGATATAGCACGTAAGGAAAGTAGTTTGTTGGATTATGTATTGGTGGATAAAAGGTTGATGAGTAGGCTTCAGGATGTACATGTTTATAGAGGGGCAACGGATATATCAGATCATTATTTGGTTGTAGCAACAGCAAGTAAGAGAGAGGTAAAAGTGTATAAACTAAGGGAGGAGGAAGTTTTTTTTATATTTTATTTATAAAACACATACAGGTACATTAACAACAAACTTTGCAACACTATACAAAACATTAACCTTATATAGTGACAATGATACAAAGAAAATTCGTATCTGAGACCACTCCACTTGTGGTTTCTGAACATAACCACTTAAAAACTAACATCATACAGATAAAATATAAAACCCTGTTTTATACAAATACAACACGACCACAGGCCACTATATCCAATAATTTGTGAACTAAATACCTCTACATAAAACATATATGCATAAATATTACTGAATACCTCTAACCTAAGAGGCCATAGGCATTAAGACTGCCATCTTAATTATGTTTAAAACTGTGCTTTACTGTAACATTACATAATAACAATTATTCGAAGTCTTATCTGATACCACTCAAGTTGTAAGTTATTATCCAACATATAAAGGAATAACCATCTAAATGATGGGTATTCCATCAAGACTCATAACACATATCACTTGTCACATATCACTTGACAAGGCCAACTCAATTTCCTTCCCTATCCCTATTAGACTACTCCTATCACTGAATACAAGCACGTATCCTAACCCGCAGAGCATATATCACCATAACAACATACAATAATTCATAAATACACACACAAAAAAATAAGAACTAAGTACTGCTATACATAATCTATGTACTATGATGATACCCTTAATCATCATACAAATTTTTTCCCAAATAATACCCATACAATAAGATCGTTAGCATCATTAATTCCAAAAACTATACAAAACAGTACAGTACTTTCACATTGCCTAACGACAATGATATGATGTATATGAAACGGAGCTATACAATAACATTATACAATGACAATGATAATGTAAAAAACCTTCTCTGATACCACTAATCTTGTGGTAATATTACAATAACTCCACAACAAATTTTAATTACCTATTTTGAGAGTACTGATAAGAAACATAATATGTACTATTTGAGAACAATATTAAATGATCCCTGTACAGCGTCAGGGAACTATACCTTCCTGTCTCATAAAACAAACATCAATTACCATGCTCCAACACTTCAGAAAGCCCCTTGTGCGTACTCCTTTCCCTTGAACCTGGTCTTTGTCACGTCATTACGTAAAGTCAAATCCAAACAAGTTCATCCTGTCATCCTCTCATACCTATTCAACACCTTTCCGCGTCAGCTGTCTTTTCCCGTTGCTCAATAACAAGCATTCTCGTCGCCAGTCGACCCCCCTCAACATTCAC
>WNWK01004130.1:0-62500 GCA_009830355.1 Cherax destructor
GTAAAGAGAATGGAACGAGACAGAATGACTTCGAGTGTATAAATCTGTAGTGGAGGAAGGCAGGGTAAGAGTTGGCCTAGGAAAGGTTGGAGGAGGGGTAATGGAGGTTTTGTGTGCGAGGGGCTTGGACTTCCAGCAAGCATGTATGAGCGTATTCGATAGGAGTGAATGGAGACAAATGGTTTTTAATACTTGATGTGCTGTTGGAGTGTGAGCAAAGTAACATTTATGAAGGGATTCAGGGAAACCGGCAGGCTGGACTTAAGTCCTGGAGATGGGAAGTACAGTGTCTGCACTCTGAAGGAGGGGTGTTAATGTTGCAGTTTTATAACTGTAGTGTAAAGCACCCTTCTGGCAAGGCAGTGATGGAGTGAATGGTGATGAAAGTTTTTCTTTTTCGGGCCACCCCGCCTTGGTGAGAAACGGCCGATGTGTTAATAAAAAAAAACATGCAAGATTTCAGGTACGTCTTGTTACGTCTACTTACACTTAGATCACACTACACATGTACACGTTTATGTATACACACTCATCTTAGTTTTCTTTTATTTTATCTTAATAGTTCTTGTTCTTATTGTTTTTCCTTTCATATCCATGGGGAAGTGTAATAAGAATCTTTTCTCCGTAAGCCATGCGTGTTGTAAAAGTCAACTAAAATGCCGGGAACAATGGGCTAGTAACCCCTTTTCCTGCATATATTTACTAAAAAGAAAAAGAAGAAAACAATCAAAGTTGGATGTTTGAATGTGCGTGGATGTTGTGTGGATGATAAGAAAGAGATGATTGTAAATGTTATGAATGAAAAGAAGCTGGATGTCCTGGCTTTAAGTGAGACAAAGATAAAGGGGGTAGGAGAGTTTCAGTGGGGAGAAATAAATGGGATTAGGTCAGGAGTTTCAAATAGAGTTAGAGCTAAAGAAGGAGTGGCAATAATGTTGAATAATCAGTTATGGCAGGTAAAGAAGGAATATAAATGTATAAATTCAAGGATTATGTGGAGTAAAATAAAGGTTGGATGTGAAAAGTGGGTTATAGTAAGTGTTTATGCACCTGGAGAAGAGAGAAGTGTAGGGAGAGAGAGAGATTTTGGGAAATGTTGAGTGAGTGTGTGGGGAGTTTTGAACCAAGTGAGAGAGTAATTGTGGTTGGGGATCTTAATGCTAAAGTGGGTAAAAATGTTGTGGAGGGAGTAGTAGGTAAATTTGGGGTGCCAGAGGTAAATGTAAATGGGGAACCGTTAATTGTGCTATGTGTAGAAAAAGGATTGGTAATAAGTAATACATATTTTATGAAAAAGAGGATAAATAAGTATACAAGGTATGATATAGCACGTAATGAAAGCAGTTTGTTAGATTATGTATTGGTGGATAAAATGTTGATGGGTAGGCTTCAGGATGTACATATTTATAGAGGGGCAACGGATATATCGGATCATTATTTAGTTGTAGTTACAGTTAGAGTAGAAGGTAGATGGGACAAAAAGAAAATGGCAAGAGCAAGTAAGAGAGAGGTAAAAGTATATAAGCTAAGGAAGGAGGAAGTTAGGGCGAGATATAAGCAACTATTGGCAGAAAGGTGGGCTTGTGCAAGTATGAGTAGTGGGGGGGTTGAAGAAAGTTGGGATAGTTTTAAAAATGCAGTATTAGAATGTGGGGCAGAAGTTTGTGGCAATACGAGGGTGGGTGCAGGAGGAAAGAGGAGTGAGTGGTGGAATGAAGAAGTAAAGGGTGTGATAAAAGAGAAAAAGGTAGCTTATGAGAGGTTTTTACAAAACAGATGTGTTAATAGAAGAGCAGAGTATATGGAGAGTAAAAGAAAGGTGAAGAGAGTGGTGAGAGAGTGCAAAAGAAGAGCTGATGAAAGATTGGGAGAGGCTCTGTCAAGAAATTTTGATGAAAATAAGAAAAAGTTTTGGTGTGAGATAAACAAGTTAAGAAAGCCTAGCGAACGAATGGATTTGTCAGTTAAAAACAGAGTAAGGGAGTTAGTAGATGGGGAGCTGGAGGTATTGGGTAGATGGCGGGAATATTTTGAGGAACTTTTAAATGTCGATGAAAAAAGGGAGGCGGTAATTTCATGCACTGGCCAGGGAGGTATAACATCGTTTAGGAGTGAATAAGAGCAGCATGTGAGTTTGGGGGAGGTGCATGAGGCATTACGTAGAATGAAAGGGGGAAAAGCAGCTGGAACTGACAGGATCATGACAGAAATGTTAAAAGCAGGGGGGGATATAGTGTTGGAGTAGTTGGTATTTTTGTTTAATAAATATATGAAAGAGGGGAAGGTACTAGGGATTGGCAGAGAGCATGTATAGTTCCTTTATATAAAGGGAAGGGGGATAAAAGAGATTGTAAGAATTATAGGGGAATAAGTTTACTGAGTATACCAGGTACAGTGTATGGCAGGGTTATTATTGAAAGAATTAGAGGTAAGACAGATAGTAGGATTGCAGATGGGCAAGGAGGCTTCAGTGTGGGTAGGGAATGTGAACAGTATTTAGATAAAGGTAGGGAAGTTTTCATTGCATTTATGGATTTAGAAAAGGCATATGATAGAGTAGATAGGGGAGCAATGTGGCAAATGTTGCAAGTGTATGGAATAGGTAGTAAGTTACTGAAGGCTGTAAAGAGTTTTTATGAGGAGAGTGAGGCTCAGGTTAAGGTGTGTAGGAGAGAGGGAGATTACTTACCGGTAAAAGTAAGTCTTAGACAGGGATGTGTAATGTCACCATGGTTGTTTAATATATTTATAGATGGGGTTGTAAGAGAAGTAAATGCTAGGGTGTTGGGGAGAGGGGTGGGATTAAATTATGGAGAATTAAATGCAAAATGGGAGTTGACACAGTTACTTTTTGCTGATGATACTGTGCTTATGGGAGATTCTAAAGAAAAGTTGCAAAAGTTAGGTGATGAGGGTATCAAACGATTTAAATAAAGAAAAATTGGATATCACATTGGAGAGAGGGATTATGGAAGAAGTGAATGTTTTCAGATATTTGGGAGTTGACTTGTTAGCATATAGGTTTATGAAGGAGGAGGTTAACCATAGAATTGATGAAGGGAAAAAGGTGAGTGGTTCGTTGAGGTATCTGTGGAGACAAAAAACGTTATCCATGGAGGCAAAGAAGGGAATGTGTGAAAGTATAGTGATACCAACACTCTTTTATAGGTGTGAAGCATGGGTTGTAAATGCTGCAGCGAGGAGGCGGCTGGAGCCAGTAGAGATTTCCTGTCTGAGAGCAATGTGTGGTGTAAATATTATGCAGAAAATTCGTAGTGTGGAAATTAGGAGGTGTGGAGTTACTAAAGGTATTTGTCAGAGGGCTGAAGAGGGGTTGTTGAGGTGGTTTGGTCATTTAGAGAGAATGGCTCAAAGTAGAATGACTTGGAGAGCATATAAATCTGTGGGGGAGGAAGGTGGGGTAGGGGTTGTCCTCGAAAAGGTTGGAGGGAGGGGGTAAAGGAGGTTTATTGGGCGAGGGGCTTGGACTTCCAGCAAGTTTGTGTGAGCGTGTTAAATAGGAGTGAATGGAGACGAATGGTTTTTGGGACCTGACGAACTGTTGGAGTGTGAGCAGGGTAATATTTTGTGAAGGGATTCAGGGAAACCATTTAATTGATTTAGTTGGACTTGAGTCCTGGAAATGGGAAGTGCAATGCCTGCACTTTAAAGGAGGGGTCTGGGATAGTGACAGTTGTGAGGGACTTATTCTAAGATGTCGTATATGAGCGCCTCTGCAAAGACAGTGATTATGTATTTTTTTTTATTTAAAACCTTTATGTACAAAACACAGGACTGTATATTACCCTGGACAATTAAACAGTCATCAACAACCATACTAACAACAGAACAGATTATCACTTAAAAATTAATATATCAAAACCAGAGTAATCAGCTCATTATATAACATTGTCAACAATCCCAACAATTGTCAGAACAGAAAATTATAAACAAAACAATAAATATTACTATTATAATGGAACCTTACATTCTTGCTGTGTATAACACATGAAACAACACCCCTTATTTTGCATCGCCTGCCTAATGATAATAACCCTACACATGGTTTACAAAACACACAGATTTAAAGCGCATTTTACAATACAGCTTAACAATAAATTTTTAACGACAATAACATACTATATATAACTACATGATAGAACTGAAACCAATACTCTGTCAGTTAGATAAAACATTTCATAATATATGGTCCCAAAAGACCATAAACTTATAACAAAAGGTATACTCTAACTGAAACCTGTAAACCTACAATAAACCCCCAAAACAAGATTGTCCTACCGCACCATCTTATAAATTAATATAACGTCAATGGAATCACGGGACACCGTCCCACAATTTTTTTTTTTTTTAATTATTATTTATATAATTTATTGAAAACAGGTATGTACAAAGCAGCCAGGAAATACTTGCTGAATGACTCACGAAATCGTAATGATACGATTGCAAACAAACCATACCACGGGTGGGGTTCGAACCCGCGGTCAGAGAGTCTCAAAACTCTAGACCGTCGCGTAAGCCACTAGGCCAGCTAGCTTCAATAAGATTCATCCAACTAGGTATATTTCTACACCATAGGAAGGTTAGCATAGGCACCACTGTGTCCACAAATGCAAGTTTTTACAGACGAATCTCCCGCTAGCATGGCCGTGACGAACTCTAGCTCAAGTCCCCCTCAAAGCCGTCCTATGGTGTAGAAATATACCTAGTTGGATGAATCTTATTGAAGCTAGCTGGCCTAGTGGCTTACGCGACGGTCTAGAGTTTTGAGACTCTCTGACCGCGGGTTCGAACCCCACCCGTGGTATGGTTTACTTGCTGAATATTGTTACACAGGTAAAGGAAACAAAGTATTACACAGTACACTAAATAGAAGTTGACAACAACAATAACGCTTACAACCATTGACTTATAAAAACTTACAACAACCAAACACTATACCAAGTAACTAAACTCTGGTCCGTTCATGTATTATAAACCCTTTAACCTTGACCGTGACATGAATCCCCCCTCCTTCCCTTCTGAAGTACTCCATCTTCTCCAAACATCATACAACATACATATTAAAGCAAGCTCTGATTGTCGCATAACAACTTATGTCTACACTCTAAAAAGAATTAATCCCTTTACAATCATTACACTCCTGCCAGGAATCATAATAAAAAACTTTGAGAATACCTAACCAACAACACTATAAATTTTACTATCAATAATTAAAACCACATACCATAATCGAATGTACTGTCGATATTCATTAACCTTGAAATGAATACCCCCCCCCACCCCCTCACCTTCTTGGAATTGATATTACATCTAAAATAAACCCATTTAACAAAATTTTTTGCTATATATATCAATGCATACAATTTTGCTTATACATATACCTACAAAATAAAGCTCCATAACCACAAATTACAACCACAACTCAATCACGTTTCACCCAAGACGTATTTGCTCTCTTGGCCATTATCACTACGCTTATATTAATTTAAAACTCCATGATGCTTTCCGTTATGACTGCACAAACAGTTAATCTTTATATCCACAACCTCGGCCAATCATATATGTATTACTTAAATATGGGACCTCCACAACACCTCACCAACTGTAGGTAATTAAACCTTTATAGTTACAACGTATAATAAATCATAACATTTATTATACAAAATTTTACATGATTGATAAAAATATTACAACAAGAAAATTGTCTTAGCCTCATATCCAAATCTGCTCGCCAATGAACATTATATGATCATAATGCAATACATAGTAATACCACAAACCTAACACCACCTTTATTTATCTCATTTATAATTAACATAATTAAGTTTGAATTAACTGACAATGTTAAGCCATCGTCTAAAGCCTATAGCACTTGTCAAAACAAAACGCAAAACAGCCGAATGATTATCTTGTCTTATCCACGGCACAACATCTGCTCACAGAGGAAAACCACCTACACTCTTCCCCTTACTTTATCACCTTTCCTTCCCCCCTACTTCCATGCAACAAAGCATCATTCTTGCAGACATTACACTTACATTCCATATCACCGTCATTAGTAGAATCTAAAAAAGTCATCCCTCTCCCTTTAACCTCTCCCCCCCTGACATTCATTCACACCCAAGCAATTCATACCAGAATCACCCTGCTCACACTCACTGCCACCTACACAAGATCTCACATCTACCCTTACCCTACTCCCCCAGCCCTACCGTATCCAGCCCTTTCGATCCAACGTTACCTATAACTCAACAACTTCTCCACCGTCATAGTACGATACACCTCCGGAAAATCCTTCACCCAAGCCCTGCCATACAACTCTCTATTCCTACAACCCATGTTGTAAAACCATGCCACCAGAGCCTTGATCCTAACATCACCCTGTATCTCCCTCATACTCCAAGAAATATGTATATAATCTGTACATCGCTACCAACACCCTCAATATCTAAACTTCAAACCCTTAACGTTGATACACCTCCACCCCAACCCACCTAAGCACCCTACTGAACCATAACCTCACTTGACCTAACTCCTCACAAAAATATACTGTGTGATACGCTGTATCAAAACCACCACACCATGCACATATCCCCTCCCTCACTAACCCCATAGTAAACAAAACAGCTTTAGACGCCAAAACCCCATGAAGGAAACGATATACCTTCACTCGTTCCCAAGAAGGCAGCTTCAACCTAACCAAACCTATCCATACACTTCTCCAATCATACATAGGGAATACCGTTTTGCCTATCACTGTCTCCATCCCTGCCCCACCACCCACCCTAACTAGACGCCCTACCTTTACCCGGCCATGATCCCTAACTGCCAATAGATTCCGTAACATATCTTCACACCTCAGCAAAGCTCTCCCACTCCACCATCTGCGTACCTCTCTCATCACTTGACCCACCCGCCTACCCCGTACCCCCGCCTCTCCCAAGAACCTATGCTTCACGTATATCCCTTGTAACATACACTCCAAATTTATTAAACCCATTCCCCCTTCATGCACAGGTTTCATCACAATCTCCTTGTTCAACCAGTGCCTACCATAGCCCCATATATATCTAATTGCCCTAGTTTGTAACAAGATCACATCCTTCTCAACCAGG
This sequence comes from Cherax destructor, assembly GCA_009830355.1. NCBI lineage: Eukaryota > Metazoa > Arthropoda > Malacostraca > Decapoda > Parastacidae > Cherax > Cherax destructor. The sequence goes on from WNWK01004130.1 coordinate 7,137, forward strand.
GGATATACAGTTGATATATGCCACAATTTACTATAAATTAGAACGTTAATGATGATTACCCTCTGCAACATTGTAACATCCCTTGGTTTCCATCCACTCATTCTCCCCACCGCCTTAACTACAGCCTCAGTGTCAATTTCTCTTGCTCGTTGTGTGTTAATACAATACACCACTCCACAAACTTTCAACCTATCCACGACCGACCATCCATACCTAGACTCCAATGCCTCGCCTACCCATGATCCTACCTCCAACAACTTTGTATTTGCTCTATTTACCCCTAAGCATGTCGCCCTACCAAACACACTAATGATCTTACCCATGTTACTCAGCCCCATCTCCATACCCACTAGAATAGTCGTATCATTAATGTATGTATTATAACCTACAATACCCGTTTCGTTACCATAGTCCCTCATTCCCTCCCCGATGCCCTCCTGTATTAACCTATAAAACGGGTCCTGCATGCACGCGAAAAGAATTTACTATAAAGGACAGCCCTGTCGCAAACCCCTTCCCATTCTCACCTCTTCCCCTACCCTCCTATTAACCTGCACTCGCACACTTGCTTCCCTATACAAAGTTGCCACCCAACTAATTATTCCTTCACTGAACCCTTGCCTATCCATTACACGCAACAACATGCCTTTGTCAATACTGTCATATGCCTTTTCCCAATCCACACCTAATACTCCTCCTCCCCGCCTATTCTCAATGAAATCCCTAATCTTACAATGTCCCATTCGCATACTCCTGCCCGGTATACCACATTGTCCCTCCGCTATGACATTACCCAGTACCTTTTTAATTTTATTCACCAAAATGCACGCAAAAATCTTATAATCCACATTTAAAAGGGATATGGCTCTATAATCAGTTATAGATGATGCTCCGTCGCGCTTTGGCACCAGTACCACAACTCCTATGTGCTGATCCTCCCCCATAATGCATACCTCTTTCATTTTATTAAACAGAGCAATCAGACAGTCTCGTAATGCATTCCAATTGCAAATGTAAAAATCACTAGGTATACCGTCTATACCAGGCGCCTTACCAACCTTCATCCCTTGAATCGCTGCCCACACCTCTTCCTCATTTATCACCTCATCCATTCCCTCTTTATCATCCTCACTTATCCTAGGCATTATACTCTCCAAGACAACCTGCCTCGCCCACTCGTTCCCCTCCCTCTCCTCTAAGTACCGCCCAAACCACTTTTCAGCATAAACACTCATACTTTCCGTTGAGCGGAGGACTTGCCCCTTTTCATAACCTCCAATCTCATCAGTTACGTGCAATGACAAGATAGTCATGTCCTTTCTTCGCCACTGGAATCTACGGAGAACCGTGATCAATGGCCGGTTACCCCATAACATGTCCTCTATCCTGCCTCTTACCCTGATTGCATCAAACCTTTCATTTTGCACTTCTTTCAAACATTCCCTCAAGCCCACCACCTCATCTAGATGCCTTCCCTCTCCCATTTCATTGTAATATTTCAACTGGCCCTCCAAGTAATATTGCAATCCATACCTATACTGTATCTCCCTTCTCGCCTCCCTCCCAAAATATTCCCTGATTCCCAGCTTCGCCTGACTATACCACCATTCAATGATATCATCAACCCTCTTCCCCTCCTGCCACTTTACATCCCACCATTCAGCAAAATGTTCACAACTATCATTAACTCGCAACAACCTCACATTCACCTTCCAATAACTAGAAAAAGTTTTCACAACACCCTGCCATTCTAACTCAACAAGCACTACCCTATGATCTGAAAAACCTACATCCACACTCTGCACTTTCACCACATTTATAACCTTGGATACTTATATCCTGTCTAAACGTGCCTCATAACCTCTCCTCACAAATGTGTGCTCAACCTGGTAGCCATCACCCTGCACCATATCCACCACACCCACTACCCTTAAGACATCCCTCAAAACCCCCAGTTCACATCCCGCACCCCTTGGCTCAACATCCTTTCTCCTTATCATGCAATTCCAATCGCCACCAATAACAGTTATTAAAGGTAAACCTTGCAGATGGAAAACTAGCTCCACATGAACAAAATCCTCTTTCGTTTTCCTACAATTAACTGCCGGCAGATAAACACCCATAAAGCACACCTTGTTCTCACCCCAATACCGTTCTACTCTTACCACCCTACCCCCACCCCCCTGCTCCCAGGTCAATAGACGGAAAGGGCTGGACTCTCGAACACCTACAGCCACCCCACCCTTGAATCTGTCCGAGCTCCCTGCAAACATCTTAAACCCATTCAATCATAATTCACATCCCAACCGGAAATTATGCTCTTGTATAAAACATAAATCAATATTTAAACACTTAAAAGTGACCTCAACCCATCTTCGCTTGACCTCAGACTTGAGGCCGTTTGTATTCATAGTAAGACACCTGAAGGTTGCGTAGGTGGCTTTCCTCTGTGCCTCTGCAGTTTCTGTACACTTGCCTTTACAACACCTACTTTCCCCACTCTATCTCCATTTCTATCACCATTTCTATCACCATCCAAGTCAGCATACCTTTTATGCTCCTGTCCCTCTTCCCTTCTCTTTACACCCCCTTGGCACCCCTTGCCACCTCAACCCAAGTCTTCTTAGGCCTCTGGGCAGGCGTAAGGGCATCGTCCCCTTCCGATCCACTCGGCCTCTTCCGAGAGCTCTCAGACGCCTCCATATCCTCATTCCCTTTATGATGATGCACCTCTACATCCACCACCTGCACTGATAAAGGAGAACTCTCTACCTCTTTCCCCACACACTGCCCTACAGTACTCTACACAACCTCCCCAGACTCTACATCACCTGTTAAGCCTTCCGCTTGTAAGGACCCTATATCCAAAGGGCTGTCCAACAGCTTCTGAAGATCCTCCAGGATTGGTGCATCCAGACCCATATCCAACACAGCAGGCCCTGTTGACTCCACTCCTCCCTCAGAATCGTGACTCTCCACAGCCAGCGGTATAGTATATACATGCCCCTCCTCAACATCCATGATGTCACTCCACTTTGCTGATGTTACCACGCCCACGTCCTCTTGACTCGTCACCACATCATCAACCTTCGTTTCATTGTCAGGTTGTTGATATGGCTGATGAATCTTCCTGCGGTCACAATCCTTTGCCATGTGACCCACTGATCCGCAGATATGACACGTACGCAGCTGTCCGGTGTAGGTGACGTACACCTGTGTGTGGAAGTCTTCCATAACTACGTAGGACGGTATTTGTCTCCTCAGGGTCATCTTTTACGTAAAAGAACCCTCAGGGAAACCAGTATAAAGTACCTGTCTCCATTGTCCAACAGTAGCCTCATGTATTATGCCATACTGTCCAAAGGTGTCCCTGATGTCCTGCACTCCAGCCTCGAATGGGACATTACAAATTTTTATCCAGGAATAGTAGCTTGACACATCCTTCATACGCACATCTACTCCAAGGTTGACATCATACCAACGCTCTTGATGCCGCTCAACCACAAGATCGTAAACACTAGTAGTTAACATCTTCACAAAGATTCTTGTGGCCCCATTCAAAGATATGCCATATATAACAAAAAAGGCACAATACCGTGACTGGAACAATACACACACAACCCGCACATATAAAAGGGAGGAGCTTATGACGACGTTTCGGCCAAACTTGGACCATTTACAAAGTCACACTGTGACTTTGTAAATGGTCCAAGTCGGGCCGAAACGTCGTCGTAAGCTCCTCCCTTTTATATGTGCAGGTTGTGTGTGTATATGCCATATATTTCATCATGAAGAATCCCGTATGTGTCTCGAATAATGGCTGGTAAGAGCACAACTGCATTGTTAGGATATATGGCTCCTTTCAACAACTCAATGCATACGGTATTCACCCGGCGTTTACTCCTCTCCGCCATTTTATGGAAAACAACACAAGTTCCACAATCGACCACCAGGGACTGCCACTTATGTATGAGTGAGGTGAAAGTGTTGAATGATGATGAAAGTATTTTCTTTTTTGGGATTTTCTTTCTTTTTGGGTCACCCTGCCTAGGTGGGAGACTGCCAATTTAATATATATATATATATATATATATATATATATATATATATATATATATATATATATATATATATATATATATGCAATACCACGAAACAAGTAGTATATAGACTGCATGTTGAGGAGGATATTAAAACATGAGGAGGCTGAAATTAATCCTAAGCATCCATTGCCACGCGTGTCCTCTAAATACGAAACAAGGCTAGTTTGTTAGTCTCACGTTTTTGTAGGATCTGTGGCGGAATGAATATGGAGACACATATGTTGTGTTGTCTCTTGAGGCGGGACAGTGTGTCGTGGGGTCGAGCTCTGGCCTGCCGCAGTTTGGTATATACTATATATATATATATATATATATATATATATATATATATATATATATATATATATATATATATATATATATATATATATATATAATGTATGTATGTATGTACTCACCTAGTTGTGGTTGCAGGGGTCGAGTAACAGCTCCTGGCCCGCCTCTTCCCTGGCCGCTACTGGGTCACTCTCCCTGCGCCATGAGCTTTATCATACCTCTGCTTAAAGCTATGTATGGAGCCTGCCTCCACTACGTCGCTTCCTAAACTATTCCACTTCCCGACCACTGTGTGTGTATGTATGTGTACTCACCTAGTTGTACTCACCTAGTTGTGGTTGCAGGGGTCGAGTCATAGCTCCTGGCCCCGCCTCTTCACTGGCCGCTACTGAGTCACGCTCCCTGCTCCATGAGCTTTATCATACCTCTCATTAAAGCTATGTATGGAACTTGCCTCCACTACATCGCTCCCCAAGCTATTCCACTTCCCGACCACTCTATGACTGAATAAATACTTTCTAACATCCCTGTGATTCATTTGAGTCTTCAACTTCCAACTGTGTCCCCTTGTTGCTGTGTCCCATCTCTGGAACATTTTGTCTCTGTCCAGCATGTCTATTCCTCTCAGTATCTTATATGTCGTTACCATGTCCCCCCTATCTCTCCTGTCCTCCAGTGTCGTCAGGTCAATTTCCCTTAACCTCTCCTCGTAGGACATACCCCTTAGCTCCGGGACTAGTCTTGTTGCAAACCTTTGCACTTTCTCTAGCTTCTTTACGTGCTTGGCTAAATGTGGGTTCCAAACTGGTGCTGCATACTCCAGTATGGGCCTAACGTACACAGTGTACAGAGACCTGAACGATTCTTTATTAAGAAGTCGGAATGCTGTTCTTAGGTTAGCTAGGCACCCATATGCTGCAGCAGTAATTTGGTTGATGTGCGCCTCAGGAGATGTGCCTGGTGTTATACTCACCCCAAGATCTTTTTCCTTGATTGAGGTTTGTAGTCTCTGGCCCCCTAGACTGTACTCCGTCTGCGGTCTTCTTTGCCCTTCCCCAATCTTCATGACTTTGCACTTAATGGGGTTGAACTCCAGGAGCCAATTGCTGGACCAGGCTTGCAGCCTGTCCAGATCCCTTTGTAGTTCTGCCTGGTCCTCGTCCGATTGAATTCTTCTCATCAACTTCACATCATCTGCAAACAGGGACATTTCGGAGTCTATTCCTTCAGTAATGTCGTTCACAAATACCAGAAACAGCACTGCTCCTAGGACTGACCCCTGTGGAACCCCACTCGTCACTGGCGCCCACTCTGACACCTCGCTGTCTTCCTGACAGGTATTCCCTGATCCATTGTAGTGCCTTCCCTGTTATCCCTGCCTGGTCCTCCAGCTTCTGCACTAATCTCTTGTGTGGAACTGTGTCAAACGCCTTCTTACAGTCCAGGAATATGCAATCTACCAACCCCTCTCTCTCTTGTCTTACTGCTGTCACCCTGTCGGAACTCCAGTAGGTTTGTGACACAGAATTTCCCGTCCCTGAAACCGTGTTGGCCGTCGTTGATAAGCTCATTCCTTTCTAGGTGCTCCACCACTCTTCTGCTGATAATCTTCTCCATGACCTTGCATACTATACATGTCAGTGACACTGGTCTGTAGTTTAGTGCTACGTTCCTGTCTCCTTTTTTAAAGATTGGAACTACATTTGCTGTCTTCCATACCTCAGGTAGTTGCCCTGTTCCGATAGACGTGTTGAAGATTGTTGTTAGGGGTACACATAGCTCCTCTGCTCCCTCTCTCAGGACCCATGGAGAAATGTTATCCGGTCCCATCGCCTTTGAGGTATCCAGCTCACTTAGTAGTCTCTTCACTTCCTCCTCAGTTGTGTGTATTGTGTCCAGCTCTTGATGGTGTACCCTACCTCTCCTCCTTTCTGGAGGCCCTTCTATCTCCTCTGTGAACACCTCTTTGAATCTCATGTTGAACTCCTCACACACTTCGCGGTCATTTCTTGTGACCTCCCCTCCTTCCTTCCTCAGCCTGATCACCTGGTCCTTGACTGTTGTTCTCCTCCTGATGTGACTGTACAACAGCTTCGGGTCAGATTTGGCTTTCGCTGCTATGTCATTCTCATACTGTCGTTGGGACTCCCTTCTTACCTGTGCATATTCGTTTCTGGCTCTACGACTGCTCTCCTTATTTTCCTGGGTCCTTTGCCTTCTATACTTCTTCCATTCCCTAGCACACTTGGTTTTGGCCTCCCTGCACCTTTGGGTGAACCACGGGCTCATCCTGGCTTTTTCGTTGTTTCTGTTACCCTTGGGTACAAACCTCTCCTCAGCTTCCTTGCATATCGTTGTCACATATTCCATCATCTCGTTTACTGATTTCCCTTCCAGTTTTCTGTCCCACTGAACCCAGCTTAGGAAGTTATTCATGCTTGCATAGTCCCCTTTTTTGTAGTTTGACTTCATTCTTCTGTCCCTATCTGCCTCCCCCTCCACCTGTAACTCTACTGTGTAATCAAAGCTTAGAACCATATGATCACTGGCCCAGAGTGGACTTTTGTGTGTGATGTCCTCAATATCCGCACTACTTAAGGTGAATACTAGGTCCAATCTTGCTGGTTCATCCTCTCTCTCTCCCTGGTAGTAAGTCTGCTGACCTGGTGATAGTTAAGTCTGTTGACCTGGTGATAGTTAAGTCTGGTTGAAGTTCTGACCTGGTGAAGTTAATCTGCTGACTGTGACTGTGATTGTGATGGTAAGTAGTCGGACTGGTGAAGGTCTGGTGCTGGTGACTGTAAGTACTGTCTAAGTAGCTGGCTGGTGATAGTTAAGTCTGGCTGACCTGGTGATAGTTAAGTCTGGTGACCTGGTGATAGTTAAGTCTGGCTGACCTGGTGATAGTTAAGTCTGGCTGACCTGTGATATTAAGTCTGGCTGACCTGGTGATATTAAGTCTGGCTGACCTGGTGATAGTTAAGTCTGGCTGACCTGGTGAGTTAGTCGGCTGACCTGGTGATAGTTAAGTCTGACTGACCTGGTGATAGTTAAGTCTGGCTGACCTGGTGATAGTTAAGTCTGGCTGACCTGGTGATAGTTAAGTCTGGCTGACCTGGTGACCTGGTGATAGTTAAGTCTGGCTGACCTGGTGATAGTTAAGTCTGGCTGACCTGGTGATAGTTAAGTCTGGCTGACCTGGTGATAGTTAAGTCTGGCTGACCTGGTGATAGTTAAGTCTGCTGACCTGGTGATAGTTAAGTCTGGCTGACCTGGTGATAGTTAAGTCTGGCTGACCTGGTGATAGTTAAGTCTGGCTGACCTGGTGATAGTTAAGTCTGGCTGACCTGGTGATAGTTAAGTCTGGCTGACCTGGTGATAGTTAAGTCTGGCTGACCTGGTGATAGTAGTCTGGCTGACTGGTGATATTAAGTCTGGCTGACTACTGGTGACCTGGTGATAGTTAAGTCTGGCTGACCTGGTGATGAGTCCTGACGGTGATAGTTAAGTCTGGCTGACCTGGTGATAGTTAAGTCTGGCTGACCTGGTGATAGTTAAGTCTGGCTGACCTGGTGACAGTTAAGTCTGGCTGACCTGGTGATAGTTAAGTCTGACTGACCTGGTGATAGTTAAGTCTGGCTGACTAAGTAAGTCTCTGACCTGGTGATAGTTAGTCTGGCTGACCTGGTGATACTTAAGTCTGGCTGACCTGGTGATAGTTAAGTCTGTGCCTGGAAGTTAAGTCTGGCTGACCGGTGATAGTAAGCTGGCTGACCTGGTGATAGTTAAGTCTGGAACTGTGTAGTTAAGTCTGTACCTGGTGATAGTAAGTCTGTGACCTGGTGATAGTTAAGTCTGCTGACCTGTGAAGTTAAGTCTGGTGACCTGGTGATAGTAAGTCTGGCTGACCTGGTGATGTTAAGTCTGCTGACCTGGTGATAGAAGTCTGCTACTGGTATAGTAAGTGCTGACCTGGTGATAGTTAAGTCTGGCTGACCTGGTGATAGTTAAGTCTGCTGACCTGGTGATAGTTAAGTCTGGCTGACCTGGTGATAGTTAAGTCTGGCTACCTGGATAATACTGGTGAATGTCTGGCTGACCTGGTGAAGTTAAGCTGGCTGTGGATGTAGCTCATGGATACACCTGGTGATAGTTAAGTCTGGCTGACCTGGATCGGTGATAGTTAAGTCTGGCTACTGGTGATAAGCGGCTGACCGATATTAAGTCTGGCTGACCTGGTGATAGTTAAGTCTGCTGACCTGGTGATATTAAGTCTGGCTGACCTGGTGATAGTTAAGTCTGGCTGACCTGGTGAACTTATCTGGCTGACGTGTAGTTAAGTCTGCTGACTGGATACTCTGGTGACCTGGTGATAGTTAAGTCTGGCTGACCTGTGACCTGGACAGTTAAGTCTGGCTGACTGGTGATCAAGTCTGAGCTGACTCAGGTGTAAGTCTGGCTGACCTGGTGATAGTTAAGTCTGGCTGACCTGGTGACCTGGTGATAGTTAAGTCTGGCTGACCTGGTGATAGTTAAGTCTGGCTGACCTGGTGATACTTAAGTCTGACTGACCTGGTGATATTCGTCCCCTTGATCGTTAAGTTCCGTAATGTTAAGTTGTTCGTCATTGTCTTCAACATCAAAGAGAAACTTTTACTTATAATTAGAGGAAGAATTTTTGTCTCAAGTCATTAATGATGCTTAGCTAATTATGTCATTTACGTATTAAGAAAGCAATTATAGTTTGCCTTGTAATAAAAAATATTTTCAAAGAGAAGTTAGATCTGAATTACATAAAATTGTGCCACCAGCAAAAAGGCAGATTTTCTGTAAAATATCGATTTGTGTTAATCAAAGAGCACAACTTTTCCCACTAAAAATAATGTACTACATGTATGAATGTATTGGAGTTTGAGGCTGACTGAGCAGTATTGTTGTGAGGTTGACACTATAACCTCGAGGTTTGGCCAGTAAACTGTATACAATTCTCCTTAAAACAGTTAGTAAACCAGTTGTAAATAACCTTGATATTTTACTAAACACTGAAAGACCAGTAACACTTACTGGTGTAGGAGTCGTAGTCTCATGGATACCAGTAACACTTACTGGTGTAGGAGTCGTAGTCTCATGGATACCAGTAACACTTACTGGTGTAGGAGTCGTAGTCTCATGGATACCAGTAACATTTACTGGTGTAGGAGTCGTAGTCTTATGTATACCAGTAACACTTACTGGTGTAGGAGTCGTAGTCTTATGGATACCAGTAACACGTACTGGTGTAGGAGTCGTAGTCTTATGGATACCAGTAACACTTACTGGTGTAGGAGTCGTAGTCTTATGGATACCAGTAACACTTACTGGTGTAGGAGTCGTAGTCTTATGGATACCAGTAACACTTACTGGTGTAGGAGTCGTAGTCTCATGGATACCAGTAACACGTACTGGTGTAGGAGTCATAGTCTTATGGATACCAGTAACACGTACTGGTGTAGGAGTCGTAGTCTTATGGATACCAGTAACACTTACTGGTGTAGGAGTCGTAGTCTCATGGATACCAGTAACACTTACTGGTGTAGGAGTCGTAGTCTCATGGATACCAGTAACACTTACTGGTGTAGGAGTCGTAGTTTCATGGATACCAGTAACACTCACTGGTGTAGGAGTCGTAGTCTCATGGATACCAGTAACACATACTGGTGTAGGAGTCGTAGTTTCATGGATACCAGTAACACTTACTGGTGTAGGAGTCGTAGTCTCATGGATACCAGTAACACATACTGGTGTAGGAGTCGTAGTTTCATGGATACCAGTAACACTCACTGGTGTAGGAGTAGCAGTTTCATGGATACCAGTAACACTTACTGGTGTAGGAAACGTAGTTTCATGGATACCAGTAACACTTACTGGTGTAGGAGTCGTAGTTTCATGGATACCAGTAACACTTACTGGTGTAGGAGTCGTAGTCTCATGGATACCAGTAACACTTAGTGGTGTAGGAGTAGCAGTTTCATGGATACCAGTAACACTTACTGGTGTAGGAGTCGTAGTTTCATGGATACCAGTAACACTTACTGGTGTAGGAGTCGTAGTCTCATGGATACCAGTAACACTTACTGGTGTAGGAGTCGTAGTCTTATGGATACCAGTAACACTTACTTGTGTAGGAGTCGTAGTCTTATGGATACCAGTAACACTTACTGGTGTAGGAGTCGTAGTTTCATGGATACCAGTAACACTTACTGGTACAGGAGTCGTAGTCTCACGGATACCAGTAACATTTACTGGTGTAGGAGTCGTAGTCTTATGGATACCAGTAACACTTACTGGTGTAGGAGTCGTAGTCTAATGGATACCAGTAACACTTACTGGTGTAGGAGTCGTAGTCTTATGGATACCAGTAACACTTACTGGTGTAGGAATCGTAGTCTTATGGATACCAGTAACACGTACTGGTGTAGGAGTCGTAGTCTTATGGATACCAGTAACACGTACTGGTGTAGGAGTCGTAGTCTTATGGATACCAGTAACACGTACTGGTGTTGGAGTCGTAGTCTTATGGATACCAGTAACACGTACTGGTGTAGGAGTCGTAGTCTTATGGATACCAGTAACACGTACTGGTGTAGGATTCGTAGTCTTATGGATACCAGTAACACGTACTGGTGTAGGAGTCGTAGTCTCATGGATACCAGTAACACGTACTGGTGTAGGAGTCGTAGTCTTATGGATACCAGTAACACGTACTGGTGTAGGAGTCGTAGTCTCATGGATACCAGTAACACGTACTGGTGTAGGAGTCGTAGTCTTATGGATACCAGTAACACTTACTGGTGTAGGAGTCGTAGTCTTATGGATACCAGTAACACGTACTGGTGTAGGAGTCGTAGTCTTATGGATACCAGTAACACGTACTGGTGTAGGAGTCGTAGTCTCATGGATACCAGTAACACGTACTGGTGTAGGAGTCGTAGTTTCATGGATACCAGTAACACGTACTGGTGTATGTTACGGCCCCCTATCTAACAATGGTTGTTAGGTAATTACCTCACCGGCCGGCAGTCAAGGGGTTACGTCATCAGACCTGATGTTTGACTGCCGGGCCGGCTTGACTGACAGTGTCATCGAGACTCTCCCCTAGTCAACACTGGAGAGTCCACCAGCTTACTGATACACTACTGGAGTTCGCCAGGCAGACCTGCTTGAGAGTTGTAGACTTTCGCAGTGTGGTGCTGGTGACAGGTCTAGAGTGCTAACGAGACTACCATATACAACACTGGAGAGTTCACCAGCTCCCTGATACACCTAGGGAGTGTACGAGACTCTCCCATATACACTGCTGGAGAGTGTCAGCGAGACTCTCCCCTATTCAACACTGGAGAGTCCACCAGCTCCCTGACATACTACTGGAGTTCGCCAGTCAGACCTGCATGAGAGTTGCAGACTCATGCAGTGTGGTGCTGGTGATAACCTACAACAAGGAGAGAGGCGAGGTCACCAGAATCTACGATGTACCTGCGACGATGTACCTGGACTGTTGTACCTGCTACTCTGTACCTGAAATTATGTACCTGAGGTGTCTTGTGTGACACTTATGTTATGGTGTCTTGTGTGACACTTATGTTATGGCGTCTTGTGTGACACTGGTAATGTTACACGAAGTGTCAAGTAGTGTAGTCAGTCAGAGTTTGTGACGGTGGCACGACACAGGTTGAGTCGTGTATTTGATGTGTGTCATAACGCGGTGAAAAGGTTTTATTAGAGATGGGTTCATGATGCAAGGAAGGTGTCTTATGGGCACAGAGAGAAGGGTGTCGTGTGACACAGAAGAGAAGGCGTGTCGGGTGACACCGGGGGCGTGTCATGTGACACAGAGAACGGGTGTCAGGGGACCCCGTGAGAAGGCGTGCCATAAGACAAAGAAGTATCATGACAAGGTGTGGTAGTGTCCTGCGTGACACTAGAAGATGGTAGCGACTTGACACTACACCGAATACTTGATTTTACTTGTGACTTTTATCTTGTATTGTGATTTTGTGTAAATAGGTTTTTACACAGATTATTAGGTTATGTTTTTATTCAGATTATATGCTTTTATATTAATAATATATATTTAATATAATAAAAATCTGAAATACGAGATTTTACTCAGTATCCCAAACAGTCGTTTAATTACAAATTCATCTTTATTTGTAATAGTGTAGGAGTCGTAGTCTCATGGATACCAGTAACACGTACTGGTGTAGGAGTCGTAGTCTCATGGATACCAGTAACATGTACTGGTGTAGGAGTCGTAGTCTCATGGATACCAGTAACACGTACTGGTGTAGGAGTCGTAGTCTCATGGATACCAGTAACACTTACTGGTGTAGGAGTCGTAGTCACATGAATACCAGTAACACTTACTGGTGTAGGAGTCGTAGTCTCAAGGATACCAGTAACACTTACTGGTGTAGGAGTCGTAGTCTCATGGATACCAGTAACACTTACTGGTGTAGGAGTCGTAGTCTTATGGATACCAGTAACACTTACTGGTGTAGGAGTCGTAGTCTCATGGATACCAGTAACACGTACTGGTGTAGGAGTCGTAGTCTCATGGATACCAGTAACACGTACTGGTGTAGGAGTCGTAGTCTCATGGATACCAGTAACAATTACTGGTGTAGGAGTCGTAGTCTTATGGATACCAGTAACACGTACTGGTGTAGGAGTCGTAGTCTTATGGATACCAGTAACACGTACTGGTGTAGGAGTCGTAGTCTCATGGATACCAGTAACACTTACTGGTGTAGGAGTCGTAGTCTTATGGATACCAGTAACACGTACTGGTGTAGGAGTCGTAGTCTTATGGATACCAGTAACACGACTGTTTGGGATACTGAGTAAAATCTCGTATTTCAGATTTTTATTATATTAAATATATATTATTAATATAAAAGCATATAATCTGAATAAAAACATAACCTAATAATCTGTGTAAAAACCTATTTACACAAAACCACAGTACAAGATAAAAGTCACAAGTAAAATCAAGTATTCGGTGTAGTGTCAAGTCGCTGCCATCTTCTAGTGTCACGCAGGACACTACCACACCTTGTCATGATACTTCTTTGTCTTATGGCACGCCTTCTCACGGGGTCCCCAGTAGTATGTCAGGGAGCTGGTGGACTCTCCAGTGTTGAATAGGGGAGAGTCTCGCTGACACTCTCCAGCAGTGTATATGGGAGAGTCTCGTACACTCCCTAGGTGTATCAGGGAGCTGGTGAACTCTCCAGTGTTGTATATGGGAGAGTCTCGTTAGCACTCTAGACCTGTCACCAGCACCACACTGCGAAAGTCTACAACTCTCAAGCAGGTCTGCCTGGCGAACTCCAGTAGTGTATCAGTAAGCTGGTGGACTCTCCAGTGTTGACTAGGGGAGAGTCTCGATGACACTGTCAGTCAAGCCGGCCCGGCAGTCAAACATCAGGTCTGATGACGTAACCCCTTGACTGCCGGCCGGTGAGGTAATTACCTAACAACCATTGTTAGATAGGGGGCCGTAACATACACCAGTACGTGTTACTGGTATCCATGAAACTACGACTCCTACACCAGTACGTGTTACTGGTATCCATGAGACTACGACTCCTACACCAGTACGTGTTACTGGTATCCATAAGACTACGACTCCTACACCAGTACGTGTTACTGGTATCCATAAGACTACGACTCCTACACCAGTAAGTGTTACTGGTATCCATAAGACTACGACTCCTACACCAGTACGTGTTACTGGTATCCATGAGACTACGACTCCTACACCAGTACGTGTTACTGGTATCCATAAGACTACGACTCCTACACCAGTACGTGTTACTGGTATCCATGAGACTACGACTCCTACACCAGTACGTGTTACTGGTATCCATAAGACTACGAATCCTACACCAGTACGTGTTACTGGTATCCATAAGACTACGACTCCTACACCAGTAAGTGTTACTGGTATCCATGAGACTACGACTCCTACACCAGTACGTGTTACTGGTATCCATAAGACTACGACTCCTACACCAGTACGTGTTACTGGTATCCATAAGACTACGACTCCTACACCAGTAATTGTTACTGGTATCCATGAGACTACGACTCCTACACCAGTACGTGTTACTGGTATCCATGAGACTACGACTCCTACACCAGTACGTGTTACTGGTATCCATTGTTAGATAGGGGGCCGTAACATACACCAGTACGTGTTACTGGTATCCATGAAACTACGACTCCTACACCTCACCCTCATATCCACCACACCCTCATATCCACCTCACCCTCATATCCACCTCACCCTAATATCCACCACACCCTCATATCCACCACACCCTCATATCCACCACACCCTCATATCCACCTCACCCTCATATCCACCTCACCCTCATTTGCACCACACCCTTATATCCACCACACCCTCATATCCACCACACCCTCATATCCACCTCACCCTCATATCCACCACACCCTCATATCCACCTCACCCTCATATCCACCTCACCCTCATATCCACCACACCCTCATATCCACCACACCCTCATATCCACCACACCCTCATATCCACCACACCCTCATCATCCACCACACCTCATCATCCACCACACCCTCATCATCCACCACACCCTCATATCCACCACACCCTCATCATCCACCACACCCTCATCATCCACCACACCCTCATATCCACCACACCCTCATATCCACCAAAGTTCAGTCAATTTTGATGCAGATAAATTTAGTCACTCTTACATGATAATCTTCATTATTTATATTTAATTCAGATCAATATTATCTCAGACAATACTACAGTTTTCTCTAGTTAACAGTAGTAGTCATGTCTTGTATAACAGTAGTAGTCATGTCTTGTATAACAGTAGTCATGTCTTGTATAACAGTAGTAGTCAGGTCTTGTATAACAGTATTAGTCATGTCTTGTGTCGTATAACAGTATTAGTCATGTCTTGTGTCGTATAACAGTATTAGTCATGTCTTTAACAGTATTAGTCATGGCTTGTGTTATATAACAGTATTAAGCATGTCTTGTTTAACAGTATAAGTCATGTCTTGTCTTGCAGATCACTGTTATAATACCCGGTAACATGACTTCTGGTGACACATGGGTCAGAATACAACTCACTATGTGTCACGTTCCTAAAGTATATCACTACCTTGTACCAAGAGACACTTACCCTCACAGACACTTCACCCACATGTTAATTATCTTCCATTACAACTGCAGAGTACTAACATAAACAAACACTCGACCACAAACTTACAATGTGGAATAAAATGATGCTAAGATAACTTTGTCAAGACATGTCATGACATGTTATGTCATGTCGTGACATGACATAAACTGTCATGACGTATCAAGTCATGACATATCATGACATCATGACAACATGACACTTAATACAAAACATAAGAGGATCGTCAAATAGAACGGAAGGAACACGTGAAAGACCTGGGAGTGATAATGACGGCTGACTTTTGTGTCACAGAAAGCAATGAGGCGAATATTACGACAGACAGAAAAATGACAAGGTGGATAATGAGAACTTTCAAAACAAGGGAAATTGTGCCACAGGTGACACTATTCACATCGCTTGCGCTCTCTCGTTTAAAGTATTGTTCAGTGCTGACAGTTCTGTTCTGTGCTGACAGCCCTGTTCTGTGCTGACAGCCCTGTTCAGAGCAGGGGAGATATAACATCTGGAGCATATTTGGATAATTTATGGCCTGCACAGAAGCCATTAAAACATTTATATTATTGGAAATGCCTCAAAGTGCTAAATATTCACTGACTGGAGCGGAGGAGAGATACATGCTAATATACACCTGGGAAGTACTTGAGGTTCTGGTCCCAACTGTGTACACTATCATAACATACTGGAGTGAGAGATATCGAAGGAAGTGCAAAATAACCCAAGTGAAAAGCATGGGCGCCGTGGTCACAATAAAAAAACACTGTATCAACATCCTTCCTTCCCTCGCTCTCTCAGTTCTTCCCTCCCTCACTCCCTACTTCCCTCCCTGGCTCCCTCACTCCCTCCTTCCCTCCCTGGCTCCCTCACTCCCTGGCTCCCTGGCACCCTGACACCCTGGCACCCTGGCTCCCTGGCTCCCTGGCACCCTGGCTCCCTGGCACCCTGGCTCCCTGGCTCCCTGCCAGTCCACTCTGGATAACACTTCACAGTAAGATAACAACACCGCTGATCACCGAAATTGTTTCAACACTTCTGCGAAAATGTGAGTAATTTTATGTTGCGCTCGAGGTGCGGCGCTCGAGGTGCGGCGCTCGAGGTGCGGCGCTCGAGGTGCGGCGCTCGAGGTGCGGCGCTCGAGGTGCGGCGCTCGAGGTGCGGCGCTCGAGGTGCGGCGCTCGAGGTGCGGCGCTCGAGGTGCGGCGCTCGAGGTGCGGCGCTCGAGGTGTGGCGCTCGACGTGCGGCGCTCGACGTGCGGCGCTCGAGGTGCGGCGCTCGAGGTGCGGCGCTCGAGGTGCGGCGCTCGAGGTGCGGCGCTCGAGGTGCGGCGCTCGAGGTGCGGCGCTCGAGGTGCGGCGCTCGAGGTGCGGCGCTCGAGGTGCGGCGCTCGAGGTGTGGTGATGAGTGGGGTAGTCAGTAGGTTCTTGTGGTGTGGTGATGAGGGTGGTAGTCAGTAGGTTCTTGTGGTGTGGTGATGAGTGTGGTAGTCAGTAGGTTCTGGTGGTGTGTTAATGAGTGGTGTAGTCAGTAGGTTCTGGTGATGTGGTAATGAGTGGTGTAGTCAGTAGGTTATGGTGGTGTGGTGATGAGTGGGGTAGTCAGTAGGTTCTAGTGGTGTGGTAATGAGTGGGGTAGTCAGTAGGTTCTGGTGGTGTGATGATGAGTGTGGTAGTCAGTAGGTTCTGGTGGTGTGGTGATGATTGGGGTAGTCAGTAGGTTCTGGTGGTGTTGTGATGAGTGTGGTAGTCAGTAGGTTCTGGTGGTGTGGTGATGAGTGGGGTAGTCAGTAGGTTCTGGTGGTGTGGTGGTGAGTGTGGTAGTCAGTAGGTTCTAGTGGTGTGGTGATGATTGGGTCAAGGTCTGGGTAGGTTCTGGTTTGGGGTGGTGATGAGTGTGGTAGTCAGTAGGTTCTGGTGGTGTGGTGATGATGGGGTAGTCAGTAGGTTCTGGTGGTGTGTGATGAGTGTGGTAGTCAGTAGGTTCTGGTGGTGTGGTGATGAGTGGGGTAGTCAGTAGGTTCTGGTGGTGTGGTGATGAGTGTGGTAGTCAGTAGGTTCTAGTGGTGTGGTGATGAGTGTGGTAGTCAGTAGGTTCTGGTGGTGTGGTGATGAGTGTGGTAGTCAGTAGGTTCTGGTGGTGTTGTGATGAGTGTGGTAGTCAGTAGGTTCTGGTGGTGTGGTGATGATTGGGGTAGTCAGTAGGTTCTGGTGGTGTTGTGATGAGTGTGGTAGTCAGTAGGTTCTGGTGGTGTGGTGATGAGTGGGGTAGTCAGTAGGTTCTGGTGGTGTGGTGATGAGTGTGGTAGTCAGTAGGTTCTGGTGGTGTGGTGATGATTGGGGTAGTCAGTAGGTTCTGGTGGTGTGGTGATGAGTGTGGTAGTCAGTAGGTTCTGGTGGTGTGGTGATGAGTGGGGTAGTCAGTAGGTTCTGGTGGTGTGGTGATGAGTGTGGTAGTCAGTAGGTTCTGGTGGTGTGGTGATGAGTGGGGTAGTCAGTAGGTTCTGGTGGTGTGGTGATGAGTGTGGTAGTCAGTAGGTTCTAGTGGTGTGGTGATGAGTGTGGTAGTCAGTAGGTTCTGGTGGTGTGGTGATGAGTGTGGTAGTCAGTAGGTTCTGGTGGTGTGGTGATGAGTGTGGTAGTCAGTAGGTTCTGGTGGTGTGGTGATGAGTGTGGTAGTCAGTAGGTTCTGGTGGTGTGGTGATGAGTGGGTAGTCAGTAGGTTCTGGTGGTGTGGTGATGATGGGTAGTCAGTAGGTTCTGGTGGTGTGGTGATGAGTGTGGTAGTCAGTAGGTTCTGTGGTGTGGTGATGAGTGTGGTAGTCAGTAGGTTCTGGTGGTGTGGTGATGAGTGTGGTAGTCAGTAGGTTCTGTGGTGTGGTGATGAGTGGGTAGTCAGTAGGTTCTGGTGGTGTGGTGATGAGTGTGGTAGTCAGTAGGTTCTGGTGGTGTGGTGATGAGTGGGGTAGTCAGTAGGTTCTGGTGGTGTGGTGATGAGTGGGTAGTCAGTAGGTTCTGGTGGTGTGTGATGAGGGGTAGTCAGTAGGTTCTGGTGGTGTGGTGATGAGTGTGGTAGTCAGTAGGTTCTGGTGGTGTGGTGATGAGTGGGGTAGTCAGTAGGTTCTGGTGGTGTGGTGATGAGTGGGTAGTCAGTAGGTTCTGGTGGTGTGTGATGAGTGGGGTAGTCAGTAGGTTCTGGTGGTGTGGTGATGAGTGTGGTAGTCAGTAGGTTCTGGTGGTGTGGTGATGAGTGGGTAGTCAGTAGGTTCTGGTGGTGTGGTGATGAGTGTGGTAGTCAGTAGGTTCTGGTGGTGTGGTGATGAGTGTGGTAGTCAGTAGGTTCTGGTGGTGTGGTGATGAGTGGGGTAGTCAGTAGGTTCTGGTGGTGTGGTGATGAGTGTGGTAGTCAGTAGGTTCTGGTGGTGTGGTGATGAGTGTGGTAGTCAGTAGGTTCTGGTGGTGTGGTGATGAGTGTGGTAGTCAGTAGGTTCTGTGGTGTGGTGATGAGTGGGTAGTCAGTAGGTTCTGGTGGTGTGGTGATGAGTGTGGTAGTCAGTAGGTTCTGGTGGTGTGGTGATGAGTGGGTAGTCAGTAGGTTCTGGTGGTGTGGTGATGAGTGTGGTAGTCAGTAGGTTCTGGTGGTGTGGTGATGAGTGGGTAGTCAGTAGGTTCTGGTGGTGTGGTGATGAGTGGGGTAGTCAGTAGGTTCTGGTGGTGTGGTGATGAGTGGGGTAGTCAGTAGGTTCTGGTGGTGTGGTGATGAGTGGGGTAGTCAGTAGGTTCTGGTGGTGTGGTGATGAGTGTGGTAGTCAGTAGGTTCTGGTGGTGTGGTGATGAGTGTGGTAGTCAGTAGGTTCTGGTGGTGTGGTGATGAGTGGGTAGTCAGTAGGTTCTGGTGGTGTGGTGATGAGTGGGTAGTCAGTAGGTTCTGGTGGTGTGGTGATGAGTGGGTAGTCAGTAGGTTCTGGTGGTGTGGTGATGAGTGGGTAGTCAGTAGGTTCTGGTGGTGTGGTGATGAGTGGGTAGTCAGTAGGTTCTGGTGGTGTGGTGATGAGTGGGTAGTCAGTAGGTTCTGGTGGTGTGGTGATGAGTGGGTAGTCAGTAGGTTCTGGTGGTGTGTGATGAGTGGGTAGTCAGTAGGTTCTGGTGGTGTGGTGATGAGTGTGGTAGTCAGTAGGTTCTGGTGGTGTGGTGATGAGTGGGTAGTCAGTAGGTTCTGGTGGTGTGGTGATGAGTGGGTAGTCAGTAGGTTCTGGTGGTGTGGTGATGAGTGTGGTAGTCAGTAGGTTCTGGTGGTGTGGTGATGAGTGGGTAGTCAGTAGGTTCTGGTGGTGTGGTGATGAGTGGGGTAGTCAGTAGGTTCTGGTGGTGTGGTGATGAGTGGGGTAGTCAGTAGGTTCTGGTGGTGTGGTGATGAGTGTGGTAGTCAGTAGGTTCTGGTGGTGTGGTGATGAGTGGGTAGTCAGTAGGTTCTGGTGGTGTGGTGATGAGTGGGTAGTCAGTAGGTTCTGGTGGTGTGGTGATGAGTGTGGTAGTCAGTAGGTTCTGGTGGTGTGGTGATGAGTGTGGTAGTCAGTAGGTTCTGGTGGTGTGGTGATGAGTGGGTAGTCAGTAGGTTCTGGTGGTGTGGTGATGAGTGGGTAGTCAGTAGGTTCTGGTGGTGTGGTGATGAGTGTGGTAGTCAGTAGGTTCTGGTGGTGTGGTGATGAGTGGGTAGTCAGTAGGTTCTGGTGGTGTGGTGATGAGTGGGTAGTCAGTAGGTTCTGTGTGGTGATGGTGGATGGTACTGTGTGTGGATAGTCAGTAGGTTCTGGTGGTGTGGTGATGAGTGGGGTAGTCAGTAGGTTCTGGTGGTGTGGTGATGAGTGTGGTAGTCAGTAGGTTCTGGTGGTGTGGTGATGAGTGTGGTAGTCAGTAGGTTCTGGTGGTGTGGTGATGAGTGAGGTAAAGCTTCACCACAATAACATAATAATCTTCTAGATAATACTAGAATACTAACCTTTGCCACCCTCCTAGCATCTAACCTGCGTCTGGCTTGTAACAAACTGCAGTTATTATCCTTCAAGGACTCCAGCTCGACCACTTACCTTTAAAATACACTTCTAAGTTAGGTTTTATAGTGAAGTTACAACTGGGAGTATAATAACTTGCCATGTAAATTCTGAGAACTTTATTAATCCAAATAATGATGTCAAGATTAATTATTACACACATTATAATTAAGGCAGTCTGTAATATTACTTTCCTACACATGACTGGATACATAAAGTTATTAAATTATTTCTTATATATCAGTTACTTAAAACATTAGTGGGAAGTTACCCGAAAAGTGACAGTACTTTAAATATTGTCGAAGGTGAGGTGGAGGATCTGGAAGACGGTTCAGGAGGCAGGTCCCTCTAGAAGTCAACACTTGACACCCATACCTTGTAGCAAGTGATGAAGTCATGGATGATGTCGTCTGTACCAAGATATTGTTGTGGTTTTATTGTATGACATCATTGTCGAAAATTGTATAAAATACCAATAATTTAATGAGTGAGACACATGAGGAACAGTTGGGCATCTATACTGAAATGTTACACTTACGCGGCAGACCTCAGTCAAGTATAGTCAGTGGATTGTTTCACCTACCCAGCTGTTGCACATGATACCCAGCTGTTGCACACGATACCCAGCTGTTGCACATGATACCCAGGTGTTGCACACGATACCCAGCTGTTGCAATGATACCCACTGTTGCACGATACCCAGCTGTTGCACATGATACCCAGCTGTTGCACATGATACCAGCGTTGCACGATACCCACTGTTGCACATGATACCCAGGTGTTGCACACGATACCCAGCTGTTGCACATGATACCCAGCTGTTGCACACGATACCCAGCTGTTGCACATGATACCCAGCTGTTGCACATGATACCCAGCTGTTGCACACGATACCCAGCTGTTGCACATGATACCCAGGTGTTGCACACGCTACCCAGCTGTTGCACATGATACCCAGGTGTTGCACACGATACCCAGCTGTTGCACACGATACCCAGCTGTTGCACACGATACCCAGCTGTTGCACATGATACCCAGCTGTTGCACAAGTGTCTTACTAATCAACTTGTCTGTATTTTATGCCATTTTCAACACACCTGTCAAGCACAGCTTGCTTGAACAATGAATCGACCATTTTGCCTTAAAGCAATATTCACAAGAAAGTCACGATCAAGACAAGAGCGAGCAAGAACAAACATACCTCCACACAACAATCACTATGTCCTCCATAAAAGAAAAAACTACCAAATTACTGAGTCTGACCTCATCAATAAACTAGCCACTTAGGTGGCAAAATCTGACTTGACCTCATCAACTTATAAGCCCCGACTATCACAGTGCATAGACGTTAGTTTGATAAAGTTAGATCTTGAGTTAGACTCTGGACATAAATCATATTGAGTGTCTCACTGTACTCAGTGTAGTGCAAAATGTACTCATTGTAGTGTACACTGTACTCACTGAAGTGTACACTGTACTCAGTTTGCTACAAATGAGGTAAACTGTTGCCTACAAGCTCTCGGTGTCTGTGAGCTTGTAGACAACTAGCTAGTTGTCTACAAGCACTGTTCTCAGTAATCTTCTGGTAGTCAAGGCAACTCCTCCTATTATTGTTTCTTATCATGTCTCTAGGTAATGTGTGACGGAGGATCGAGCCTTGAACTACATCTTGCGCTTGATGGTTCACATGAGTGTACTTCTTGGAATACAACAATAATACTCAATAATTAATACCAAACTTCCTCCCACTCTCTTCATCCCTCTTATCCTTCCACTCACGGGACCCCACTCACGGGAGCCTACTCACGGGACCCCCACTCACGAACCATAACTATTACAACTTGTGGTCTTGACACAGGGAATTCTTCAAAGCTTGCCTGAACTATAGACATGACCTACGTCTACTAGTGGGTTTTTTTCACTGGTGACTCCGCCTACCACTGCTCCACCTCACCTGTCAGCAGTAAATAAGCCTCTTCTCCACTCATGTGCTGTACTTTTATCAAGATTGATGGACATCGACTCCAGACTGAGGGACTGATTACCTCAAACTCTTCCTCATCTTCCACCGTTCTCGTCTGTAATGAACTGAAGAATCCACTGTCTGGCAAAACATTTTCACAATATACCCAAATGTTGTACAATTGTCTCATTTATCAACTATTCGGTTTTTAAACCATTTACACACATTACACTCAGGATCCTTTCCAGTGTATCCACTCATCTAATACTGCTCACTCAGACGACTCTTCCCTCTTTAAGCTCATGCAGCCCCTCTCACACCTCTCACACCTCTCACACCCCTCTCCCTCTCGCTCTCCCTATCCACTCTTGCCACTCAGCAAGTTTAAGAGAGATATTAAGGGAGAGGGAAAAAGAGAAAGGCATTGTTTACGTGGCTGGATTACATAGTGTGATGTGGTTAGTGGCAGACATAAGAAGCTGTGGTTAGTGGCAGACATAAGAAGCTGTGGTTAGTGGCAGATATAAGAAACTGTGGTTAGTGGCAGATATAAGAAACTGTGGTTAGTGGCAGATATAAGAAACTGTGGTTAGTGGCAGATATAAGAAACTGTGGTTAGTGGCAGATATAAGAAGCTGTGGTTAGTGGCAGATATAAGAAGCTGTGGTTAGTGGCAGATATAAGAAGCTGTGGTTAGTGGCAGATATAAGAAGCTGTGGTTAGTGGCAGATATAAGAAGCTGTGGTTAGTGGCAGATATAAGAAGCTGTGGTTAGTGGCAGATATAAGAAGCTGTGGTTAGTGGCAGATATAAGAAGCTGTGGTTAGTGGCAGATATAAGAAGCTGTGGTTAGTGGCAGATATAAGAAGCTGTGGTTAGTGGCAGATATAAGAAGCTGTGGTTAGTGGCAGATATAAGAAGTTGTGGTTAATGGCAGATATAAGAAGCTGTGGTTAGTGGCAGATATAAGAAGTTGTGGTTAATGGCAGATATAAGAAGCTGTGGTTAATGGCAGATATAAGAAGCTGTGGTTAGTGGCAGATATAAGAAGCTGTGGTTAGTGGCAGATATAAGAAGCTGTGGTTAGTGGCAGATATAAGAAGTTGTGGTTAATGGCAGATATAAGAAGCTGTGGTTAATGGCAGATATAAGAAGCTGTGGTTAGTGGCAGATATAAGCTGTGTTAATGGCAGATATAAGAAGCTGTGGTTAATGGCAGATATAAGAAGCTGTGGTTAGTGGCAGATATAAGAAGCTGTGGTTAGTGGCAGACATAAGATGTAGTACTCACCAATCTGTGCTTGAAGGGGTCGACTCTCAGCTCCTGGCCCCCGTCTCTTCTGTATCCGTGTCTGGCACTATATATATATATATATATATATATATATATATATATATATATATATATATATATATATATATATATATATATATATATATATATATATATATAAACTTATAACCGAGAGATAAAGAAAAAGGTTCAATAAATTTCGAGGCAAATTTTAACGTCTTTATTAAATAATCTTAACTTTCCTGAAAACAAAAAATGCAGATAAACTATCTAAGCAAAACTAAACATAAAAATAGTATATAATTTATGGTGAAGCAGAGTACCAAGTACACGAGGATGATGACTTCTCTGTGGACGTACGTGATGGACACTTATAATGACTTCTCTGTGGACGTACGTGATGGACACTTATAATGACTTCTCTGTGGACGTACGTGATGGTCACTTACAATGACTTCTCTGTGGACGTACGTGATGGTCACTTACAATGACTTCTCTGTGGACGTACGTGATGGTCACTTACAATGACTTCTCTGTGGACGTACGTGATGGTCACTTACAATGACTTCTCTGTGGACGTACGTGATGGTCACTTGTTGACTTGATCCACAAAGTGATGACACTGATATAACAGCAGCTGGAGTATTAGGAGTGCCACGATATCACAGACACTTCAGTTAAGTGAAGGTTCACCAGCAGGCCATTGATGAGTTAAGTGAAGGTTCACCAGCAGGCCATTGATGAGTTAAGTGAAGGTTCACCAGCAGGCCATTGATGAGTTAAGTGAAGGTTCATCAGCAGGCCATTGATGAGTTAAGAAGGTTCCAACACTTCAGATACACACGAGAAGCTACGGGAAGATCAACTCAGACGCCACAGTCAACTGTGAAGTCCGGACAAAATTGTGTAGGACCAAATCACGTCTGTTGAAGAGGCAAACAGTTGTAAAAGTGCCGTTGCAATCCGGCTCTCTCCACGGAGAGCCGGAGTGAGCTGAGGTCTGGCAGAAAACAAAACATTAAAATACATAAAGTTAAAGATCAAGACATAAGACAGCTCTTAACCCAGTAACAAAGTCTTCTTAGAGCTTTCAAAGTCTTCTTAGAGCTTTCAAAACACAGGAAAAACCCAACGACAAAAGAACACTGATACTCAGGTGGAGGTGAGGACCGGAGCAGGTGAGGTCAGGAGACCAAAGTCGCCTCTCCTGAGCGAAAACAAAGTAAGAGCACAAAAGAAACTCCTAAGAATTATGAAAAAAGACGACAGAAAATGAGACACAGAAAACTTAAGAGAATTTCCTCAGGAGATAGCGCCAAATACGGTGCCACCAGAAAGCCACATACGGTGCCACCAGAGAGCCACATACGGTGCCACCAGAGAGCCACATACGGTGCCACCAGAGAGCCACATACGGTGCCACCAGAGCCACATACGGTGCCATCAGAGAGCCACATACGGTGCCACCAGAAAGCCACATACGGTGACACCAGAGAGCCACATACGGTGCCACCAGAGAGCCACATACGGTGCCACCAGAGCCACATACGGTGCCACCAGAGCCACATACGGTGCCACCAGAGAGCCACATACGGTGCCACCAGAGAGCCACATACGGTGCCACCAGAGCCACATACGGTGCCACCAGAGAGCCACATACGGTGCCACCAGAGAGCCACATACGGTGCCACCAGAGAGCCACATACGGTGCCCCCAGAGAGCCACATACGGTGCCACCAGAGAGAGAAGTGAAGACTAACAGTAAGACTATACTCACAACATACAATCATACACTCTCCTTCTCTACACTTATCCCTTTCTTGAAGGGAAGACAGCACAGAACAGTTCATCCCACAAAGACAGCATCTCAGGTTCAACAGTAACATCTCAGGTTCAACAGTAACATCTCAGGTTCAACAGTAACATCTCAGGTTCAACAGTAACATCTCAGGTTCAGCAGTAACATCTCAGGTTCAGCAGTAACATCTCAGGTTCAACAGTAACATCTCAGGTTCAACAGTAACATCTCAGGTTCAACAGTAACATCTCAGGTTCAACAGTAACATCTCAGGTTCAGCAGTAACATCTCAGGTTCAACAGTAACATCTCAGGTTCAACAGTAACATCTCAGGTTCAACAGTAACATCTCAGGTTCAACAGTAACATCTCAGGTTCAACAGTAACATCTCAGGTTCAACAGTAACATCTCAGGTTCAACAGTAACATCTCAGGTTCAACAGTAACATCTCAGGTTCAACAGTAACATCTCAGGTTCAACAGAAACATCTCAGGTTCAACAGTAACATCTCAGGTTCAACAGTAACATCTCAGGTTCAACAGTAACATCTCAGGTTCAACAGTAACATCTCAGGTTCAACAGTAACATCTCAGGTTCAGCAGTAACATCTCAGGTTCAGCAGTAACATCTCAGGTTCAACAGTAACATCTCAGGTTCAACAGTAACATCTCAGGTTCAACAGTAACATCTCAGGTTCAACAGTAACATCTCAGGTTCAACAGTAACATCTCAGGTTCACAGTAACATCTCAGGTTCAACAGTAACATCTCAGGTTCAACAGTAACATCTCAGGTTCAACAGTAACATCTCAGGTTCAGCAGTAACATCTCAGGTTCAACAGTAACATCTCAGGTTCAACAGTAACATCTCAGGTTCAACAGTAACATCTCAGGTTCAACAGTAACATCTCAGGTTCAACAGTAACATCTCAGGTTCAACAGTAACATCTCAGGTTCAACAGTAACATCTCAGGTTCAACAGTAACATCTCAGGTTCAACAGTAACATCTCAGGTTCAACAGTAACATCTCAGGTTCAACAGTAACATCTCAGGTTCAACAGTAACATCTCAGGTTCAGCAGTAACATCTCAGGTTCAACAGTAACATCTCAGGTTCAACAGTAACATCTCAGGTTCAACAGTAACATCTCAGGTTCAACAGTAACATCTCAGGTTCAACAGTAACATCTCAGGTTCAGCAGTAACATCTCAGGTTCACAGTACAGTAACATCTCAGGTTCAGCAGTAACATCTCAGGTTCAGCAGTAACATCTCAGGTTCAGCAGTAACATCTCAGGTTCAACAGTAACATCTCAGGTTCAGCAGTAACATCTCAGGTTCAACAGTAACATCTCAGGTTCAACAGTAACATCTCAGGTTCAACAGTAACATCTCAGGTTCAACAGTAACATCTCAGGTTCAACAGTAACATCTCAGGTTCAACAGTAACATCTCAGGTTCAACAGTAACATCTCAGGTTCAACAGTAACATCTCAGGTTCAACAGTAACATCTCAGGTTCAACAGTAACATCTCAGGTTCAACAGTAACATCTCAGGTTCAACAGTAACATCTCAGGTTCAACAGTAACATCTCAGGTTCAACAGTAACATCTCAGGTTCAACAGTAACATCTCAGGTTCAACAGTAACATCTCAGGTTCAACAGTAACATCTCAGGTTCAACAGTAACATCTCAGGTTCAACAGTAACATCTCAGGTTCAACAGTAACATCTCAGGTTCAACAGTAACATCTCAGGTTCAACAGTAACATCTCAGGTTCAACAGTAACATCTCAGGTTCAACAGTAACATCTCAGGTTCAACAGTAACATCTCAGGTTCAACAGTAACATCTCAGGTTCAACAGTAACATCTCAGGTTCAACAGTAACATCTCAGGTTCAACAGTAACATCTCAGGTTCAACAGTAACATCTCAGGTTCAACAGTAACATCTCAGGTTCAACAGTAACATCTCAGGTTCAACAGTAACATCTCAGGTTCAACAGTAACATCTCAGGTTCAACAGTAACATCTCAGGTTCAACAGTAACATCTCAGGTTCAACAGTAACATCTCAGGTTCAACAGTAACATCTCAGGTTCAACAGTAACATCTCAGGTTCAACAGTAACATCTCAGGTTCAACAGTAACATCTCAGGTTCAACAGTAACATCTCAGGTTCAACAGTAACATCTCAGGTTCAACAGTAACATCTCAGGTTCAACAGTAACATCTCAGGTTCAACAGTAACATCTCAGGTTCAACAGTAACATCTCAGGTTCAACAGTAACATCTCAGGTTCAACAGTAACATCTCAGGTTCAACAGTAACATCTCAGGTTCAACAGTAACATCTCAGGTTCAACAGTAACATCTCAGGTTCAACAGTAACATCTCAGGTTCAACAGTAACATCTAGTTCAACAGTACATTCAGGTTCAACAGTAACATCTCAGGTTCAACAGTAACATCTCAGGTTCAACAGTAACATCTCAGGTTCAACAGTAACATCTCAGGTTCAACAGTAACATCTCAGGTTCAACAGTAACATCTCAGGTTCAACAGTAACATCTCAGGTTCAACAGTAACATCTCAGGTTCAACAGACATCTCAGTTAACATCTCAGGTTCAACAGTAACATCTCAGGTTCAACAGTAACATCTCAGGTTCAACAGTAACATCTCAGGTTCAACAGTAACATCTCAGGTTCAACAGTAACATCTCAGGTTCAACGAATTCAGGTTCAACAGTAACATCTCAGGTTCAACAGTAACATCTCAGGTTCAACAGTAACATCTCAGGTTCAACAGTAACATCTCAGGTTCAACAGTAACATCTCAGGTTCAACAGTAACATCTCAGGTTCAACAGTAACATCTCAGGTTCAACAGTAACATCTCAGGTTCAACAGTAACATCTCAGGTTCAACAGCACGGTTCAAGCAATCTCAGGTTCAACAGTAACATCTCAGGTTCAACAGTAACATCTCAGGTTCAACAGTAACATCTCAGGTTCAACAGTAACATCTCAGGTTCAACAGTAACATCTCAGGTTCAGCAGTAACATCTCAGGTTCAGCAGTAACATCTCAGGTTCAGCAGTAACATCTCAGGTTCAGCAGTGTTACAAACCTGGGCCTTTCTAGGGCCTGTTCCGCCCAGGCCAGTAACAATGTAACAAGACTTTAACATCAAGTTACAAAAGAAATGAAAAGGGAGCAATAGGAACGAAATAATCACAATAATTCTTTCTGGTTTTTATTAACTTAATAATCCGTAGAAAGCTTTATATAAAATATTTGAAAATGATGTCATCATGAAACAATATTTACAGACGAGTTTATCTTAAGTTCACTTATTAATGAAGGGCGCAACATTCGATCTTCTTTCTCATCTATTACACTAAATGGCTCTAAAATTGCAAGACGTTCTATTCACTTAACATATTACTTGACTCTTCACACTGAGTCGAAAAGCATAACACTTATTTGTTAATCCATTATCACCGTAATGTATCTAGAACGTAGACTATCCACACTCTTAATTAATAACCACTTTCAGAGCAATAAATGGAATAGAAATGTTTACGCACTTAAAGTTTTCCAATGAATCTGTTTCTAAGGATATACACACAGTCGTCTTTTAAGACTATGTCGCTCAAACTAGTGTCTACAAAATCTAAAGGAAAACTCTAGCGTCTGCAATACAGCAAACACACGCTCTTACTACGAGCACCACTAGAGACATATTCCAAAGTCTCCACAACCGCACAACACTTACTCTTGCTATGAGCGCCATTAGAGACATATTCCAAAGTCTCACTTACTACAGCGCACTCACTTGCTTTGAGCGGCAACAGAGACGAACCTCAGCGTCTCACTTACTACAACGCACTCACTTGCTTTGAGCCGCGACTTAGACAAACACCACTCAAGGTGATGGAGGCTCACACAGGAACCTCACAAAGGTCAGAAGAATAAATCCAAGGTGCTTCTCAGGAAAAGTGAGAGGACAGTTCTCACCATGAAAGTCTCACTGAGGACTGAATGTTCACTGACGGATCATTGACTGATCACTGACTGTTGACTCGATGATGACTGAATGACATCTGACTGATCACCGACAGATCACTGCTTGCTGACTCGTTGACTACAGAATACTCTCTCGGTCTCTCTGTCTGACTCGCTGAATAGATACTGACAGCTGTGTAGCAGGTGGCCCCCCTCATTGGGTACGATGACGTGGTAAGGCGAATTCTGACCTGTTAACGAGCGGATGGATAGTTAACTATACGTCCATAAAACCCTACCTAGATGTACAGGAGACATACCACTTGCCAATATAACGCTTATTTTCATAATAGATAAGGCATTTTCTGCCATGCAAATATATAATGATGGTTAAGGGTGAGTCCCGTAACAAGCAGTAACATCTCAGGTTCAACAGTAACATCTCAGGTTCAACAGTAACATCTCAGGTTCAACAGTAACATCTCAGGTTCAACAGTAACATCTCAGGTTCAACAGTAACATCTCAGGTTCAACAGTAACATCTCAGGTTCAGCAGTAACATCTCAGGTTCAACAGTAACATCTCAGGTTCAACAGTAACATCTCAGGTTCAACAGTAACATCTCAGGTTCAACAGTAACATCTCAGGTTCAACAGTAACATCTCAGGTTCAACAGTAACATCTCAGGTTCAACAGTAACATCTCAGGTTCAACAGTAACATCTCAGGTTCAGCAGTAACATCTCAGGTTCAACAGTAACATCTCAGGTTCAACAGTAACATCTCAGGTTCAACAGTAACATCTCAGGTTCAACAGTAACATCTCAGGTTCAGCAGTAACATCTCAGGTTCACAGTAACATCTCAGGTTCAACAGTAACATCTCAGGTTCAACAGTAACATCTCAGGTTCAACAGTAACATCTCAGGTTCAACAGTAACATCTCAGGTTCAACAGTAACATCTCAGGTTCAACAGTAACATCTCAGGTTCAACAGTAACATCTCAGGTTCAACAGTAACATCTCAGGTTCACTATCCAGATAACTAATAATCTTTATTTACTACAAGTACATGTACAAGGTATACAGACCATAGCTGACATCAGTGACATACTATACAGAGTCTCTGGTTATGCTGAGCATTTCCCGCAAATTATGTTAATTTTGTCCCCAGGATGCGACCCACACCAGTCGACTAACACCCAGGTACCTACTTACTGCTAGGTGCACAGGGACAGTAGGTGTAAGCAAACACGCCCCAGGTGTCTAAGGAAACACGCCCGGGAATCTAGTCTGCAGCATCCTGCAGCATCCTGCAGCATCATGCAGCATCCGCATCCTGCAGCATCCTGCATCCTGCAGCATCCTGCATCCTGCAGCATCCTGCAGCATACTGCATCCTGCAGCATCCTGCAGCATACTGCATCCTGCAGCATCCTGCAGCATACTGCATCCTGCAGCATCCTGCATCCTGCAGCATCCTGCAGCATCCTGCAGCATCCTGCATCCTACAGCATCCTGCATCCTGCAGCATCCTGCAGCATCCTGCAGCAACAATACTCGCCGTTGTCAAACTCAACTTCAACATTGTTTTTGTAGCTAATTTCAGCTCAGATATTTTTAGTTACTCATTTTCTTTCATCCTGTTGCAACAACAACAACAACAGTTGCAGCAGCAATACTAGAAGCAACGAAAGCAGATACAGCAACTGCAGCGATGCAACATCACATCTCTCACTCTATCTACTGAGAATTGATTCGTAAGGGAAAGTTTTTCAGTATGTGTGTATGTGTATGTGTATGTGTGTGTGTGTATGTATGTGTGTATGGTATGTACTCACCTAGTTGTGGTTGCAGGGGTCGAGACATAGCTCCTGGCCCCGCCTCTTCACTGGCCGCTACTGGGTCACTCTCCCTGCACCATGAGCTTTATCATACCTCTTCTTAAAGCTATGTATGGAACCTGCCTCCACTACATCGCTTCCCAGACTATTCCACTTCCCGACAACTCTGTGACTGAAGAAATACTTCCTAACATCTCTGTGATTCATCTGAGTCTTCAACTTCCAACTGTGTCCCCTTGTTGCTGTGTCCCATCTCTGGAACATTCTGTCTCTGTCCACCTTGTCAATTCCTCTCAGTATCTTATATATCGTTATCATGTCCCCCTATCTCTCCTGTCCTCCAGTGTCGTCAGGTCTACTTACCTTAACCTCTCCTCGTAGGACATACCCCTTAGCTCGGGGACTAGTCTTTTTGCAAACCTTTGCACTTTCTCTAGCTTCTTTACGTGCTTGGCTAGATGTGGGTTCCAAACTGGTGCTGCATACTCCAGTATGGGCCTAACGTACACAGTGTACAGGGTCCTGAACGATTAATATTATTAAGATGTCGGAATGCTGTTCTTAGGTTTGCTAGGCACCCGTATGCTGCAGCAGTTATTTGGTTGATGTGCGCCTCAGGAGATGTGCCGGGTGTTATACTCACCCCAAGATTTTTTTCCTTGAGTGAGGTTTGTAGTCTCTGCCCCCCTAGACTGTACTCCGTCTGCGGTCTTCTTTGCCCTTCCCCAATCTTCATGACTTTGCTCTTGGTGGGGTTGAACTCCAGAAGCCAATTGCTGGACCAGGCTTGCAGCCTGTCCAGATCCCTTTGTAGTTCTGCCTGGTCCTCGTCCGATTGAATTCTTCTCATCAACTTCACATCATCTGCAAACAGGGACATTTCGGAGTCTATTCCTTCCGTTATGTCGTTCACAAATACCAGAAACAGCACCGGTCCTAGGACTGACCCCTGTGGAACCCCACTCGTCACCGGCGCCCACTCTGACACCTCGCCACGTACCATGACTCGCTGCTATCTTCCTGACAGGTATTCCCTGATCCATTGTAGTGCCTTCCCTGTTATCCCTGCCTGGTCCTCCAGCTTCTGCACTAATCTCTTGTGTGGAACTGTGTCAAACGCCTTCTTACAGTCCAAGAATATGCAATCTACCCACCCCTCTCTGTCTTATTGCTGTCACCCTGTCATAGAACTCCAGTAGGTTTGTGACACAGGATTTCCCGTCCCTGAAACCGTGTTGGGCGTCGTTGATAAGCTCATTCCTTTCTAGGTGCTCCACCACTCTTCTCCTGATAATATTCTCCATGACCTTGCATACTATACATGTCAGTGACACTGGTCTGTAGTTTAGTGCTACGTTCCTGTCTCCTTTTTTAAAAATTGGAACTACATTTGCTGTCTTCCATACCTCAGGTAGTTGCCCTGTTTCGATAGACGTGTTGAAGATTGTTGTTAGGGGTACAAATAGCTCCTCTGCTCCCTCTCTCAGGACCCATGGAGAGAAGTTATCCGGCCCCATCGCCTTTGATGTATCCAGCTCGCTTAGTAGCCTCTTCACTTCCTCCTCAGTTTTGTGTATTGTGTCCAGCACCTGATGGTGTACCCTACCTCTCCTCCTTTCTGGAGGCCCTTCTATCTCTTCTGTGAACACTTCTTTGAATCTCATGTTGAGCTCCTCACACACTTCACGGTCATTTCTTGTGACCTCTCCTTCTTCCTTCCTTAGCCTGATCACCTGGTCCTTGACTGTTCTTCTCCTCCTGATGTGACTGTACAACAGCTTCGGGTCAGATTTGGCTTTCGCTGCTATGTCATTCTCATACTGCCGTTGGGCCTCCCTTCTTACCTGTGCATATTCATTTCTGGCTCTACGACTGCTCTCCTTATGTGTGTGTGTGTGTGTGTGTGTGTGTGTGTGTGTGTGTGTGTGTGTGTTTGTGTGCAGGTTGTAAATGTGCGTACGTGTGTTTGTGTATATGTGCTTGCATATTTTGCCCAAGTGTGTAAATTAGTGTACGTATGTGTGCGTGCCTGGCTTCAGTGTGCGTAAATGTGTAAGTGCGCGTAAGAATGCTAAAAATAAAACTACCCAACAGTTCAAGGAACAGTTATTGACAATCGATTACTGTCTGGCAAATCTTCCAACCCCAGCCTGAAATATCTTGCTGGTGGGTGATTTAAATTTAAGATCTAAGAAATGGAAGAAAGTATCAAATAATGTTATAACAGAGATAATCCCTGGAGGCAGCTTAGATCACACACACACACACACACACACACACACACACACACACACACACACTCGAGTTGCTAAATCTCTACAATAAATCCATCTAAGCCAATAGATAGTGGAGGCAACAAAATTGGAAAACACACTTGATCTTATTTTCACAAATAATGATTTCCTGGTAAGAAATATAACAGCCTCATTGAAGGCTAGACGTGTGCACGTGGGCCCTGACCAGGGACGAGTGTGCACGTGGGCCCTGACCAGGGACGAGTGTGCACGTGGGCCCTGACCAGGGACGAGTGTGCACGTGGGCCCTGACCAGGGACGAGTGTGCACGTGGGCCCTGACCAGGGACGAGTGTGCACGTGGGCCCTGACCAGGGACGAGTGTGCACGTGGGCCCTGACCAGGGACGAGTGTGCACGTGGGCCCTGACCAGGGACGAGACTGCCTTTACCAAATTCAACTTCAACAACATGAACTTCAACGGGGATCAAATAAATCATGTCTTAATTAAATAAAAGATGCTGTGAAGATATCTTAAATAACATGGATCAAACCAGTAGTGCCTTAAAAAGTTCAACTTTCTGGCAGTTGAAATATTCTCAAGACATATTCCCCTACGGTGCCCCGTGGCCTGGTGGCAAAAGCTCTCGATTCACACGGTGAGGGTCCGGGTTCGATTCCCAGCGAAGGGGTGGAAACATCGGACGTGTTTCCTTACACCGGTTGTCTATGTTCACCCATCAGTAAAGTGGGTACCTGGGTGTTAGTGGACTGGTGTGGGTCGCATCCTGGGACAAAACTGACCTAATTTGCGGGAAATGCTCAGCATAACAAGCGGCTTTCTATATAGTAGTATGTCATTGATGTCAGTTATGGTCTGTATACCTTGTACATGTACTTGTAGTAAATAAAGATATTATTATTATTATTATTATAAGGAAAAAGAAGAGAAGAAATAAACTGGAAAAAGAGAGACGCTATTTCTAAAGGCGAAAGTGAAGAATGAGTTTCTGAAGAGAGCGAGACTATCTGAAACACGGAAGGAAGAGGGCGAGACTATCTGAAACACGGAAGGAAGAGGGCGAGACTATCTGAAACACGGAAGGAAGAGGGCGAGACTATCTGAAACACGGAAGGAAGAGGGCGAGACTATCTGAAACACGGAAGGAAGAGGGCGAGACTATCTGAAACACGGAAGGAAGCACTAACTAGACAAATAGATAATATTGAACTTAAGTAAAATGATTCACACAGGATCCAGGACAGACAGAAGAAGCTAAAAGCAATTAATGAATTTGAAAGAAATCTAAAATGTTTCTTTTCATGTGTCAAAACCAAGACAAAAGCCACATCTGGTAACGGGTCCTTGCTTAAGCAAGAATTTTTCACGAACGAACCTCAAAACTCTGTCAATATATGCCAAATTTCTGACATAACCCTAACTCTAATGGACGTTCAAGAAGCCTTTGGCAACATGCCCATGCACTCTGCCCCAAGCCCAGACTCATGGAACTCAGTGTTCATCAAGAACTGCAAGAAACTCCATTCACTTGCCTTAAGTATGACATGGAGAGGGAGCGTGGAGTGTTATGCCACAGCCACTAAAAACAACGATTATAGTTCCATTCCATAAAAGTAATAGTCAAGAATTATAGACCGATAGCTCTAACTCCCCACATGATAAAAATCTTTGAAAAGTTCTGGCAAACCACTTGGATATTCCCAGCAACTGAACAATGGTGGGTAGCACGGGTTTAGAGCAGGTCGCTCCTGCCTGACCCACCTTCAGGTTGGTGTTGGATGACAGACAAAACGCAGATGTACTATACACTGACTTTGCAAAAGCCTTCGACAAGTGCGATCATAGTGTAATAGCATACAAAATGAGTGCTAAAGAAATAATTAGAAGAGAGGACAGATGGATCTTCAGTTTTTTAAGCAAAAGAACACAAAGTTAAACAGAGTTAAGACAGATGCTGCCACTGTGAAAAGATATCTTCCACAAGGCACAGTACTCGCTCCCATCCTATTCCTCATCCTTAAATCAGACATTGACAGATGTGTAAACCATAGCAACGTGTCTTCTTTTGCAGATAATAGTAGAATCTGCATGAGAGTGTCATCCACTGAGGACAAGGTAAATTTCCAAGCAGATATAAACCAAGTTTAGCAATGGGACCCGGAAAATAATATGACGTTCAATGAGGACAAATTTCAGTTACTCCATCATAGAACTAATAGAACGGAATATGCTACAAACTTTAACTCTACAAAAGAGCCAAAAAAGTAATGTGAAGGACTTGGGAATGTTAATGTCAGAGGTTCTCACCCTCAAAATATCCCGGCAGAGTCACTATCACATCTACCAGGAAAATGATAGGATGGATAATGAGAACCTTCAAAACAAGGAATGCCATGACAATGATGATCCTTTTTAAGTCGCTTGTTCTCTCTAAGGTGGAATATTGCTGTACACTAACAGCCCCATTCAAGGTAGGTGTAATCACAGACCTGGAGAATGTACAGAGAAACTTTACTGCACACTTAAGCTCAGTAAAGCACCTTAATTACTGGGAACGTTTGGAGACTCTTGACCTGTACTCCCTGGAACGCAGGCGAGAGAGATGCATCATAATCTACACATGGAAAATCATAGAAGGACTGGTCCCAAATCTGCACATAGAAATCACTCCCTACGAAAGCAAAACACTAGACAGACAGTGGAATATACCCATAATAAAAAGTAGAGCACCATGATTACACTCAGAGAAAACACAGTAAGTGTCCGGGGCCCAAGACTGTTCAACATCTTCCCACCAGCCATAACTGGAATTACCAATAGACCCCTGGTTGTCTTCAAGAGGGAGCTGGACAGATAACTAAAGCCAATACCTGACCAGCCGGACTTTGTTTCGTACGTTGGATTGTGTACGGCCAGCAGTAACAGCCTGGTTAATAATGCCCTGATGCACCAGGAGACCTAGTCAAAGACTGGGCCACGGGGGCGTTGACCCCCGGAACGACATCCAGGTAGACTCCAAGCAGGCAGTAACAGTTACATCACTCCAGAATGACCTCAGTAACAGTTGCATCATCCCAGAATGACCTCAGTAACAGTTGCATCACCCCAGAATGACCTCAGTAACAGTTGCATCACCCCAGAATGACCTCAGTAACAGTTACATAATCCCAGAATGACCTCAGTAACAGTTGCATCACCCCAGAATGACCCCAGTAACAGTTGCATCACCCCAGAATGACCTCAGTAACAGTTGCATCACCCAGAATGACCTCAGTAACAGTTACATCACCCCAGAATGACCTCAGTAACAGTTGCATCACCCCAGAATGACCCAGTAAAGTTGCATCACCCCAGAATGACCCCAGTAACAGTTGCATCACCCCAGAATGACCTCAGTAACAGTTGTATCACCAAAGAATGACCTCAGTAACAGTTGCATCACCCCAGAATGACCTCAGTAACAGTTGCATCACCCCAGAATGACCTCAGTAACAGTTGCATCACCCCAGAATGACCCCAGTAACAGTTGCATCACCCAAGAATGACCCCAGTAACAGTTGCATCACCCCAGAATGACCCCAGTAACAGTTGCATCACCCCAGAATGACCTCAGTAACAGTTACATCACCCCAGAATGACCTCAGTAACAGTTACATCACCCCAGAATGACCTCAGTAACAGTTGCATCACCCCATAATGACCCCAGTAACAGTTGCATCACCCCAGAATGACCCCAGTAACAGTTGCATCACCCCAGAATGACCTCAGTAACAGTTGCATCACCCCAGAATGACCTCAGTAACAGTTACATCATCCCAGAATGACCTCAGTAACAGTTGCATCACCCCAGAATGACCTCAGTAACAGTTGCATCACCCCAGAATGACCTCAGTAACAGTTGCATCACCCCAGAATGACCTCAGTAACAGTTGCATCACCCCAGAATGACCTCAGTAACAGTTACATCATCCCAGAATGACCTCAGTAACAGTTGCATCACCCCAGAATGACCCCAGTAACAGTTGCATCACCCCAGAATGACCTCAGTAACAGTTGCATCACCCCAGAATGACCTCAGTAACAGTTACATCACCCCAGAATGACCTCAGTAACAGTTGCATCACCCCAGAATGACCCCAGTAACAGTTGCATCACCCCAGAATGACCCCAGTAACAGTTGCATCACCCCAGAATGACCTCAGTAACAGTTGCATCACCCCAGAATGACCTCAGTAACAGTTGCATCACCTCAGAATGACCTCAGTAACAGTTGCATCACCCCAGAATGACCTCAGTAACAGTTGCATCACCCCAGAATGACCCCAGTAACAGTTGCATCACCGCAGAATGACCCCAGTAACAGTTGCATCACCCCAGAATGACCCCAGTAGCAGTTTCATCACCCCAGAATGACCTCAGTAACAGTTACATCACCCCAGAATGACCTCAGTAACAGTTACATCACCCCAGAATGACATCAGTAACAGTTGCATCACCCAAGAATGACCCCAGTAACAGTTGCATCACCCCAGAATGACCCAGTAACAGTTGCATCACCCCAGAAAGACCTCAGTAACAGTTGCATCACCCCAGAATGACCCAGTAACAGTTGCATCACCCCAGAATGACCTCAGTAACAGTTGCATCACCCCAGAATGACCTCAGTAACAGTTGCATCACCCCAGAATGACCTCAGTAACAGTTGCATCACCCCAGAATGACCTCATCAGTGCATACCCAGCTAGTACAGTGCATCACCCAGAATGACCCCAGTAACAGTTGCATCACCCCAGAATGACCCCAGTAACAGTTGCATCACCCCAGAATGACCTCAGTAACAGTTGCATCACCCCAGAATGACCTCAGTAACAGTTGCATCACCCCAGAATGACCTCAGTAACAGTTGCATCACCCCAGAATGACCTCAGTAACAGTTGCATCACCCCAGAATGACCTCAGTAACAGTTGCATCACCCCAGAATGACCTCAGTAACAGTTGCATCACCCCAGAATGACCCAGTAACAGTTGCATCACCCCAGAATGACCTCAGTAACAGTTGCATCACCCCAGAATGACCTCAGTAACAGTTGCATCACCCCAGAATGACCTCAGTAACAGTTCATCACCCCAGAATGACCTCAGTAACAGTTGCATCACCCCAGAATGACCTCAGTAACAGTTGCATCACCCCAGAATGACCTCAGTAACAGTTGCATCACCCCAGAATGACCTCAGTAACAGTTGCATCACCCCAGAATGACCTCAGTAACAGTTGCATCACCCAGAATGACCTCAGTAACAGTTACATCACCCCAGAATGACCTCAGTAACAGTTGCATCACCCCAGAATGACCTCAGTAACAGTTGCATCACCCCAGAATGACCTCAGTAACAGTTGCATCACCCCAGAATGACCTCAGTAACAGTTGCATCACCCCAGAATGACCTCAGTAACAGTTGCATCACCCCAGAATGACCTCAGTAACAGTTGCATCACCCCATAATGACCTCAGTAACAGTTGCATCACCCCAGAATGACCTCAGTAACAGTTGCATCACCCCAGAATGACCTCAGTAACAGTTGCATCACCCTAGAATGACCTCAGTAACAGTTGCATCACCCTAGAATGACCTCAGTAACAGTTGCAGCAAACCATAATGACCTCAGTAACAGTTACGTCACCCCAGAATGACCTCAGTAACAGTTACATCACCCCAGAATGACCTCAGTAACAGTTACATCACCCCAGAATGACCTCAGTAACAGTTGCATCACCCCAGAATGACCTCAGTAACAGTTGCATCACCCAGAATGACCTCAGTAACAGTTGCATCACCCAAGAATGACCTCAGTAACAGTTGCAGCAAACCAGAATTACCTCAGTAACAGTTACATCACCCCAGAATGACCTCAGTAACAGTTGCATCACCCCAGAATGACCTCAGTAACAGTTGCATCACCCCAGAATGACCTCAGTAACAGTTGCATCACCCCAGAATGACCTCAGTAACAGTTGCAGCACCCCAGAATGACCTCAGTAACAGTTACGTCACCCCAGAAGAACCCCAGTAGCAGTTACCGCCAGCAAGGAAGGATATTAAGGGAACAACAACACGGTCATCTCAGCCTCACTGAGTAATATTTCGCGCCAAGTTGATAAAATTTGCATGGCACCAGCCTGGCTAGAATGGTGCCAGCACACCACAACAATGGTGCCAGCACACCACAACAATGGTACCAGCACACCACAACAATGGTACCAGCACACCACAACAATGGTACCAGCACACCACAACAATGGTACCAGCACACCACAACAATGGTACCAGCACACCACAACAATGGTACCAGCACACCACAACAATGGTGCCAGCACACCACAACAATGGTGCACCACATGGTCCAGCACCACAACAATGGTTCCAGCACACCACAACAATGGTACCAGCACACCACAACAATGGTACCAGCACACCACAACAATGGTCCAGCACACCACAACAATGGTACCAGCACACCACAACAATGGTACCAGCACACCACAACAATGGTACCAGCACACCACAACAATGGTACCAGCACACCACAACAATGGTACGCCAGCCCATACACCACAACAATGGTACCAGCACACCACAACAATGGTACCAGCACACCACAACAATGGTCCAGCACACTACCAGCACACAACAATGGTCCAGCACACCACAACAATGGTACCAGCACACAACATGGTACCAGCACACCACAACAATGGTCCAGCACACCACAACATGGTCCAGCACACCACAACAATGGTCCAGCACACCACAACAATGGTACCAGCACACCACAACAATGGTACCAGCACACCACAACACACCACACAATGGTCCAGCACACCACAACATGGTCCAGCACACCACAACATGGTGCCAGCACACCACAACTCCAGCACACAACATGGTACCAGCACACCACAACATGGTGCCAGCACACCACAAGCAACACACAGTGGTGCCAGCACACCACAACAATGGTACCAGCACACCACAACAATGGTACCAGCACACCACAACAATGGTGCCAGCACACCACAACAATGGTGCCAGCACACCACAACAATGGTGCCAGCACACCACAACAGTGGTGCCAGCACACCACAACAATGGTGCCAGCACACCACAACAATGGTGCCAGCACACCACAACAATGGTACCAGCACACCACAACAATGGTTCCAGCACACCACAACAATGGTACCAGCACACCACAACAATGGTACCAGCACACCACAACAATGGTGCCAGCACACCACAACAATGGTACCAGCACACCACAACAATGGTACCAGCACACCACAACAATGGTGCCAGCACACCACAACAGTGGTACCAGCACACCACAACAATGGTGCCAGCACACCACAACAATGGTCAGCACCACATGGTCCAGCACACCACAACAATGGTACCAGCACACCACAACAATGGTTCCAGCACACCACAACAATGGTACCAGCACACCACAACAATGGTTCCAGCACACCACAACAATGGTACCAGCACACCACAACAGTGGTACCAGCACACCACAACAATGGTGCCAGCACACCACAACAATGGTTCCAGCACACTACAACAATGGTACCAGCACACCACAACAATGGTACCAGCACACCACAACAATGGTCCAGCACACCACAACAATGGTACCAGCACACCACAACAATGGTACCAGCACACCACAACAATGGTACCAGCACACTAACAACAATGGTACCAGCACACCACAACAATGGTCCAGCACACCACAACAATGGTCCAGCACCACAACAATGGTACCAGCACACCACAACAATGGTACCAGCACACCACAACAATGGTCCAGCACACCACAACAATGGTCCAGCAACACTACAACAAATGGTCCAGCACACCACAACAATGGTCCAGCACACCACAACAATGGTACCAGCACACCACAACAATGGTCCAGCACACACAACAATGGTACCAGCACACCACAACAGTGGTACCAGCACACAACAATGGTACCAGCACACCACAACAATGGTTCCAGCACACACAACAATGGTACCAGCACACCACAACAATGGTACCAGCACACCACAACAGTGGTACCAGCACACCACAACAATGGTTCCAGCACACCACAACAATGGTACCAGCACACCACAACAATGGTACCAGCACACCACAACAATGGTACCAGCACACAACAATGGTACCAGCACACCACAACAGTTATACCATCACACAACAATGGTCCCAGCACACCACAACAATGGTGCCAGCACACCACAACAATGGTACCAGCACACCACAACAATGGTCCTAGCACACCACAACAATGGTACCAGCACACCACAACAATGGTACCAGCACACCACAACAATGGTGCCATCACACCACAACAATGATACCAGCACACCACAACAATGGTACCAGCACACCACAACAATGGTACCAGCACACCACAACAATGGTACCATCACACAACAATGGTACCATCACACAACAGTGGTACCAGCACACAACAATGGTACCAGCACACCACAACAGTGGTACCAGCACACCACAACAATGGTACAGCACACCACAACAATGGTACCAGCACACCACAACAATGGTACCAGCATACCGCAACAATGGTACCAGCACACCACAACAATGGTGCCAGCACACCACAACAATGGTCCCAGCACACCAACAATGGTACCAGCACACCACAACAGTGGTACCACTGTACAGTTAATATTCAGTACAATATAATGTTAGAACCAGGGATGTGTTTCCTTATGTTGTTGTTTAAAAATTAGCAAGTGACTTCTTCCAGTGCCCCGCCCCGCCCCGCCCCGCCCCGCCCGCCCAACCCCCTGCCCCCCCCGCCCCGCCCCGCCCCGCCCCGCCCCTCCCGCCCCGCCCTGCCCAACCCTGCCCCCACCCAGCCCCGCCCTGCCCTGCCTCGCCCCACTCTACAGTTACATCGGCTTTAAACCTGCTACGTTATTGCACTGACTCGTTGCCTACCTCACACCCCTACCTCACACCCCTACCTCACACCCCTACCTCACACCCCTACCTCACACCCCTACCTCACACCCCTACCTCACTCTCCTACCTCTACTACCTCAGTTCGTTCCACTTCAGTTATGCCTGGCCGGCTGGCTTGGCCGGCTGGCTTGGCCGGCTGGCCTGGCTAGGCAGCCGCTCGTTAAGCTAACTATAACGTCATGAGTCCCACTCATGTGAAGTGCCTACTACAGTCCACTGTCTCAGTTCAAGACTAGGCATAGCAGACGCGACAGGGCAGGCTCTGGCTCCCCTCAGGTTACCTTAATTAAACGCCTCTGAAACATCCAGTGAGTGTATCATCTCCTCCCAAAGGACCCCAATGGAAATAACTCACTGTCTGACTTTTTTGGGTTATCCTGGGTTCTCTACATATATGCTGCTATGTATGATAATCTATGTAACTGTTTTTGTATATACCTGAATAAACTTACTAAATCTCCTCAGAACCCCACAGACAACTAGAGAACATTAAAGTGTCTGGTACAGTGTATGTGAAGGGTGGCACTGAGACTCGTACTAGAAACACTCTCCACACCATCACAGAATTACAGCAAATCTAGAAATTGGAAATGGAATTGAGGAAATTTCGGCGCTACCTGCGTCATTATTACAACCTGGGAACACTGCGTCATTATTACATCCTGGTAACACTGCGTCATTATCACAGCCTGGGAACACTGCATCATGGACAGAAACGTCGCCTGGTGTTCATTAAGACTTTAGAGGTTAATTGTTAAGAACTGTTCTGGCCTCGGTTTTGTGGTCTTCTTCATGACTTCAGAACCCAGGAAACCCAAGAACTGGAGCTCAGTGTCCGCAAAGAAACACAAACAAGCAAAATAACACACGATAAAATAAACACACACATACACACACATATACACACACACACACACACACACACACACACATACAGAAGATGAAGCCAAACTACAAAAGGTTTGTACTCAAGTGTAACAGAAACAACGAAAAAGCCAGGATGAGCCCGTGGTTCACCCAAAGGTGCTGGGAGGCCAAAACCAAGTGTGCTAGGGAATGGAAGAAGTATAGAAGGCAAAGAACCCAGGAAAATAAGGA
The DNA here is from genome assembly GCA_009830355.1 of Cherax destructor. Lineage (NCBI taxonomy): Eukaryota > Metazoa > Arthropoda > Malacostraca > Decapoda > Parastacidae > Cherax > Cherax destructor. Next base: position 51,109 of record WNWK01004130.1, read on the forward strand.
GAGCAGTCGTAGAGCCAGAAATGAATATGCACAGGTAAGAAGGGAGGCCCAACGACAGTATGAGAATGACATAGCAGCGAAAGCCAAATCTGACCCGAAGCTGTTGTACAGCCACATCAGGAGGAGAACAACAGTCAAGGACCAGGTGATCAGGCTGAGGAAGGAAGGAGGGAAGGTCACAAGAAATGACCGTGAAGTGTGTGAGGAACTCAACATGAGATTCAAAGAGGTGTTCACAGAAGAGATAGAAGGGCCTCCAGAAAGGAGGAGAGGTAGGGTACACCACCAGGTACTGGACACAATACACACAACTGAGGAGGAAATGAAGAGGCTACTAAGCGAGCTGGATACATCAAAAGCGATGGGGCCGGATAACATCTCTCCATGGGTCCTTAGAGAGGGAGCAGAGGTGCTATGTGTACCCCTAACAACAATCTTCAACACGTCTATCGAAACACGGCAACTACCTGAGGTATGGAAGACAGCAAATGTAGTTCCAATTTTTAAAAAAAGGAGACAGGAACGTAGCACTAAACTACAGACCAGTGTCAATGACATGTATAGTATGCAAGGTCATGGAGAAGATTATCAGGAGAAGAGTGGTGGAGCACCTAGAAAGGAATGGGCTTATCAACGACGGCCAACACGGTTTCAGGGACGGGAAATCCTGTGTCACAAACCTACTGGAATTCTACGACAGGGTGACAGCAGTAAGACAAGTCGAGAGAGGGGTGGGTAGATTGCATATTCCTGGACTGTAAGAAGGCGTTTGACACAGTTCCACACAAGAGATTAGTGCAGAGGCTGGAGGACCAGGCAGGGATAACAGGGAAGGCACTACAATGGATCAGGGAATACCTGTCAGGAAGACAGCAGCGAGTCATGGTACGTGGCGAGGTGTCAGAGTGGGCACCGGTGACGAGTGGGGTTCCACAGGGGTCAGTCCTAGGACCGGTGCTGTTTCTGGTATTTGTGAACGACATGACGGAAGGAATAGACTCCGAAGTGTCCCTGTTTGCAGATGATGTGAAGTTGATGAGAAGAATTCAATCGGACGAGGACCAGGCAGAACTACAAAGTGATCTGGACAGGCTGCAAGCCTGGTCCACCAATTGGCTTGTGGAGTTCAACCCCACCAAGTGCAAAGTCATGATGATTGGGGAAGGGCAAAGACGACCGAAGACGCAGTACAGTCTAGGGGCCAGAGACTACAAACTTCAATCAAGGAAAAAGATCTTGGGGTGAGTATAACACCAGGCACATCTCCTGAGGCGCACATCAACCAAATAACTGCTGCAGCATACGGGCGCCTAGCAAACCTAAGAACAGCATTCCGACATCTTAATAAAGAATCGTTCAGGACCCTGTACACTGTGTACGTTAGGTCCATACTGGAGTATGCAGCACCAGTTTGGAACCCACATCTAGCCAAGCACGTAAAAAGCTAGAGAAAGTGCAAAGGTTTGCAAGAAGACTAGTCCCGGAGCTAAGGGGTATGTTTTACGAGGAGAGGTTAAGGGAAATCGACCTGACGACACTGGAGGACAGGAAAGATAAGGGGGACATGATAACGATATATAGGATACTGAGAGGAATTGACAAGGTGGACAGAGACAGAATGTTCCAGAGATGGGACACAGCAACAAGGGGACACAGTTGGAAGTTGAAGACTCAGATGAATCACAGAGATGTTAGGAAGTATTTCTTCAGTCACAGAGTTGTCGGGAAGTGGAATAGTTTGGGAAGCGATGTAGTGGAGCCAGGTTCCATACATAGCTTTAAGAAGAGATATGATAAAGCTCATGGCGCAGGGAGAGTGACCCAGTAGCGGCCAGTGAAGAGGCGGGGCCAGGAGCTATGACTCGACCCCTGCAACCACAACTAGGTGAGTACACACACACACACACACACTTGGACAATTCTCTTTAATAAATATTTCCCAGAATTCAAAGTTTGGTCATAAAAAAAAATCATTTTTTCAGCTGCACCACAACACTGACTCACCACAACACTGACTCACCAAAACACTGACTTACTACAACACTGACTCACCACAACACTGACTTACCACAACACTGACTTACCACAACACTGACTCACCACAACACTGACTTACCAAAACACTGACTTATCACAACACTGACTCACCACAACACTGACTCACCACAACACTGACTTACCACAACACTGACTTACCACAACACTGACTCACCACAACACTGACTTACCACAACACTGACTTACCACAACACTGACTCACCACAACACTGACTCACCACAACACTGACTCACCACAACACTGACTCACCACAACACTGACTCACCACAACACTGACTCACCAAAACACTGAATTACCACAACACTGACTCACCACAACACTGACTTACTACAACACTGACTTACCACAACACTGACTCACCACAACACTGACTTACCAAAACACTGACTTATCACAACACTGACTCACCACAACACTGACTCACCACAACACTGACTTACCACAACACTGACTTACCACAACACTGACTCACCAAAATACTGACTCACCAAAACACTGACTCACCACAACACTGACTTACCACAACACTGACTTACCACAACACTGACTCACCACAACACTGACTTACCAAAACACTGACTTATCACAACACTGACTCACCACAACACTGACTCACCACAACACTGACTTACCACAACACTGACTTACCACAACACTGACTCACCACAACACTGACTCACCACAACACTGACTTAAAACAACACTGACTTACCACAACACTGACTCACCACAACACTGACTCACCACAACACTGACTCACCACAACACTGACTTACGAAAACACTGACTTACCACAACACTGACTTACCACAACACTGACTTACCAAAACACTGACTCACCACAACACTGACTTACCACAACACTGACTCACCACAACACTGACTTACCACAACACTGACTTACCACAACACTGACTTACCACAACACTGACTTACCACAACACTGACTCACCACAACACTGACTCACCACAACACTAACTTACCACAACACTGACTCACCACAACACTGACTCACCACAACACTGACTCACCACAACACTGACTCACCACAACACTGACTTACCACAACACTGACTCACCACAATACTGACTCACCACAACACTAACTTACCACAACACTTACTTACCACAACACTGACTCACCACAACACTGACTTACCACAACACTGACTCACCACAACACTGACTCACCACAACACTAACTTACCACAACACTGACTTACCACAACACTGACTCACCACAACACTGACTCACCCCAACACTGACTCACTACAATACTAACTTACCACAACACTGACTTACCACAACACTGACTTCCACAACACTGAATTACCACAACACTGAATTACCACAACACTGACTCACCACAACACTGACTTACCACAGCACTGACTTACCACAACACTGACTTACCACAACACTGACAAACCACAACACTGACTTAGCACAACATTGACTCACCACAACACTGACTTACCACAACACTGACTCACAACAACACTGACTTCCCACAACATTGACTCACAACAACACTGACTTACCACAACACTGACTTACCAAAACACTGACTTACCACAACACTGACTTTCCACAACACTGACTTACTACAACACTGACTTACCACAACACTGACTTACCACAACACTGACTTACCACAACACTGACTCACCACAACACTGACTTACCACAACACTGACTCACCACAACACTGACTCACCACAACACTGACTCGCCACAACACTGACTCACCACAACACTGACTCACCACAACATTGACTTACCACAACACTGACTTACCACAACACTGACTTGCCACAACACTGACTCACCACAACACTGTCTTACCACAACACTGACTTACCACAACACTGACTCACCACAACACTGACTTACCACAACACTGAGCTGAATGACTCGTACGGGTTTCTATTGTGTGATGAATGACAGGTTGTGAGGAATGACAGGTTGTGATGAATGACAGATTGTGATGAATGACAGGTTGTGAGGAATGACAGGTTGTGATGAATGACAGGTTGTGTGTGAAGAATGACAGGTTGTGAGGAATGACAGGTTGTGATGAATGACAGGTTGTGATGAATGACAGGTTGTGAGGAATGACAGGTTGTGATGAATGACAGGTTGTGATGAATGACAGGTTGTGTGTGAAGAATGACAGGTTGTGATGAATGACAGGTTGTGATGAATGCCAGGTTGTGATGAATGACAGGTTGTGATGAATGACAGGTTGTGATGAATGACAGGTTGTGATGAATGACAGGTTGTGATGAATGACAGGTTGTGTGTGATGAATGACAGGTTGTGTGTGATGAATGACAGGTTGTGATGAATGACAGGTTGTGTGATAAATGACAGGTTGTGATGAGTGACAGGTTGTGATGAATGACAGGTTGTGATGAATGACAGGTTGTGATGAATGACAGGTTGTGATGAATGACAGGTTGTGATGAATGACAGGTTGTGATGAATGACAGGTTGTGATGAATGACAGGTTGTGATGAATGACAGGTTGTGTGTGATGAATGACAGGTTGTGATGAATGACAGGTTGTGATGAATTACAGGTTGTGTGATGAATGACAGGTTGTAATGAGTGACAGGTTGTGATGAATGACAGGTTGTGATGAATGACAGGTTGTGATGAATGACAGGTTGTGTGATGAATGACAGGTTGTAATGAGTGACAGGTTGTGATGAATGACAGGTTGTGATGAATGACAGGTTGTGATGAATGATAGGTTGTGATGAATGACAGGTTGTGATGAATGACAGGTTGTAATAGTGACAGGTTGTGATGAATGACAGGTTGTGATGAATGACAGGTTGTGATGAATGATAGGTTGTGATGAATGACAGGTTGTGTGTGATGAATGACAGGTTGTGATGAATGACAGGTTGTGATGAATGACAGGTTGTGTGATGAATGACAGGTTGTGATGAGTGACAGGTTGTGATGAATGACAGGTTGTGATGAATGACAGGTTGTGATGAATGACAGGTTGTGATGAATGACAGGTTGTGATGAATGACAGGTTGTGATGAATGACAGGTTTTCGTCAGCCTTCAATCACTGGCACTGGTTGAGCATCAACATTGTCGTGCCCTTGTTCAGTGCCTCGGTCACAGCTGCATAGTGCCTAGCCACATATATTTAAGTGCCACCTCCTTTCCTAATGAGTCATCAACACTTCACTGACCATTAAAAGGGAAATTCACCCACCAAGCCAGAACCGTCAGTCTGACAGTTAACATCTGGTCAGTCCATGATGTGCTGGCTGACACAATGGTTAAATGTCAATACATAATCAACTTTCAGCGACTCTCAGCCATGTTCAGCCATGCTCAGCCATGCTCAGCCATGCTCAGCCATGCTCAGCCATGCTCAGCATGATTCAAAGTTTGTACAGAGATGGGTGACATTTAGGTGTGAATTGCAGAGCATTTCGGGCATTTCTGCCTTAGATTTGCAGAGCAATGAGTAGCAGACACTTGTTACGGACAGTGCCTCAAGTACGCTGAAAGCAGTTACTAGCGTGCCAGGGATCCAGCACATTAAAACTCTATTATTATGCATTATGATCCCCTAGTAGAACTTGGTTAAAGTTATAGTGGCTCTTAGCTTCCTGCACACCACTCTTACTGTGCCCTCACACTGCAGTGTTATAGTGGCTCTGAGCTTCCTGCACACCACTCTTACTGTGCCCTCACACTGCAGTGTTATAGTGGCTCTGAGCTTCCTGCACACCACTCTTACTGTGCCCTCACACTGCAGTGTTATAGTGGCTCTGAGCTTCCTGCACACCACTCTTACTGTGCCCTCACACTGCAGTGTTATAGTGGCTCTGAGCTTCCTGCACACCACTCTTACTGTGCCCTCACACTGCAGTGTTATAGTGGCTCTGAGCTTCCTGCACACCACTCTTACTGTGCCCTCACACTGCAGTGTTATAGTGGCTCTGAGCTTCCTGCACACCACTCTTACTGTGCCCTCACACTGCAGTTAGTTGGAAAAGATGAGCTGAAAGAGGTTCACCACTGTGATTAGCAATGACAGATATTGCTAACAATGACAGGCACTATAAGCTGTCAGTGTGAACCACTGTACCAGCTGTCAGTGTGAACCACTGTACTAGCTGTCAGTGTGAACCACTGTACCAGCTGTCAGTATGAGCCACTGTACTAGCTGTCAGTGTGAACCACTCTACCAGCTGTCAGTATGAACCACTGTACTAGCTGTCAGTATGAACCACCGAACCAGCTGTGAGAAAATAAAAAGACATTCACTGTGACAGTGTTGCTTGTTGTGTTTCCAGTAATGCTACGACATTACTCAACACACATGACCCAATATCACACAAAATGTCAAAGTTTTACATGCAGCCGAACATTATGGTGTAATGTTTTGAGTGTTTGGAGCGGAGGTGATGTGAAGTGACTGGTGACAACACCCTCACCTCTCATTACCACCACACTACTCACCCTCTCAGTGCTTGAAACAAAATATAGTGAGAATAAGGTAAAATAAGGGACATTGAATATTATTGTTCCACTCACAGTTTGTTATTAAATCCTGGTATATAATATATTTGGGAACAGGAGAACACTATTGGGTTTAGATAAATGGGGATTGTACATGAACAGCGAGACAAGGAATACAATTAACTGACGAAATAGAATATAAGTTACAATATAGTTCAGAGGACACTTCACCACAGGAACTCAGTCACACTCTAGCCACAGATCCCAAGACCTACACAGCACGAGCACTGCTCCAAGCCAGTACTCTGCCCAGTGTCTCCAACAGTCTCCTCCAGAGACTCTCCAGCAGCCTTCTCAAAGAGCTCTGCCCACAGGCAGCAGATCTGCCAGAATCTCCAGCCCAGAGCTCTGGACACAGGCCAGAGCTCTGGACACAGGCCAGAGCTCTGAACACAGGCCAGAGCTCTGCACACAGCCCAGAGCTCTGCACACAGGCAGCAGATCTGCCAGATTCTCCAGCCCAGAGCTCTGCACACAGGCCAGAGCTCTGCACACAGGCCAGAGCTCTGCACACAGCCCAGAGCACTGCACACAGGCAGCAGATCTGCCAGAATCTCCAGCCCAGAGCTCTGCACACAGCCCAGAGCTCTGCACACAGGCAGCAGATCTGCCAGAATCTCCAGCCCAGAGCTCTGCACACAGGCCAGAGCTCTGCACACAGCCCAGAGCTCTGCACACAGGCCAGAGCTCTGCACACAGGCAGCAGATCTGCCAGAATCTCCAGCCCAGAGCTCTGCACACAGGCCAGAGCTCTGAACACAGGCAGCAGATCTGCCAGAATCTCCAGCCCAGAGCTCTGCACACAGCCCAGAGCTCTGCACACAGGCAGCAGATCTGCCAGAATCTCCAGCCCAGAGCTCTGCACACAGGCCAGAGCTCTGCACACAGGCCAGAGCTCTGCACACAGGCCAGAGCTCTGCACACAGCCCAGAGCTCTGCACACAGGCCAGAGCTACGCCAGAATCTCTTGCTCTAGGTTTAGGGTAGGTTCGTCAGGACACCGGACAGGTGTTTCCTGATAAAAGACCTGAGACTTAAGCGGAGAGGCGTGTCTGACACCTATTTACCAAGGCAAGGTCTCCCTTTCCACCTCACAAGCACACTGACTACATCACAAGCCCAGGAAGTTGTGTTGCGTCTAGCCCAGGAAGTTGTGTTGCGTCTAGCAGAGGAAGTTGTATTGCGTCTAGCAGAGGAAGTTGTATTGCGTCTAGCCCAGGAAGTTGTGTTGCGTCTAGCAGAGGAAGTTGTATTGCGTCTAGCAGAGGAAGTTGTATTGCGTCTAGCAGAGGAAGTTGTGTTGCGTCTAGCAGAGGAAGTTGTGTTGCGTCTAGCAGAGGAAGTTGTCTTCTATATGTTGGTATTGAAGACAACCAGTTCCTGTCATTCCTGACCAGTTGGTTGTCTTCTATATGTTGGTATTGCAAGTAGACCAACAGGTGCAAACGGTGTTTACAGACATGTGTTTCCAATACTGCGGCAACCAGTGTCAGCTGGGAGCTTGTGTGTATGTGTGTGGCATTAGTGATCCCATTGTTACTGACGTAGGGAACAATGAACCCATCTCCTGACTCCAATGGTAGGGAGGGAGAGGGTAAGCACGGTGATGGGTGGCCTCTGAACTCCCTCGTTCAGATCTGAAGAACATAAGAATAGAGGAACACTGCAGAAGGTCTACTGGCCCATACAAGGGCTACTACCCCTCCAGATTACTAAACCGGAGGGGTGGTAACCCAGGATAACCTAAGATAGCCATGCAGTGTGCCTTGCTTCCACTGGGGTCCTTAGGGCCTCCCCCAGGATGCGACCTACGATTGCTCACTAATTCGTACGAATTTATTTAGTGTTCGGTGAAGAGAGGTAGCGAGTTGTGATATTAGGGGTGAGTGTTTACCAAGTTACGGCAGATCTTGAATTCTCCTCCTGACACCAAGTGATGACCTTCCCCTCGCGAAGACTCGAGGGTGTGGAGAGATACTGACCTTATTAGGTCGGAGAGAGGGAGAGAGAGAGTGATTTGTGTGAGGCCTTGCTGGAGATTAGACTAACAAATAAGCGTCCGTGGTTCGATCCCCAACACTGGTTCAAACCTTGTGCATGTTTCCTGTTCACTTAACAGTAAGTAGATACCTGGGTGTTAGTCAACTTGTACCTATTGTCCTTGTTCACCTAGCAGTAAGTAGGTACCTGGGTGTTAGTGGACTGGTGTGGGTGGCATCCTGGGGGACAAGATTAAAGAACCACAATTTAAATAGAGAGAGAGTCCTCGATGAGGCACTCACTACTGGGTTATGCTGACCCTCCAGCCTCCGGGTTAAAAATCCCAACAAAATCTTATCTCTTAATGTCCGTAAGATAAGGTCTCAGGAGCTGGGCTGGAACTATGTCTGGTCACACTGAAATCCCATGGAAGAATTCTGCCATGTGAACTGAGCAGAAGTGAGTTGCAACCCATGACCATGTTGGTACTACCATCCACAAACACAGTGGTCTTGTCATTACATATACACTCTCCGCTCCTGCATTAATATCAGTGTATTTCTTCAATTATGTTTCTAAACTGATAAATAAAAGATAAATGTAGATTTATAACATTTTTAAATTTAAATCACGAATGAATATTACTTATTATTAATCCTATATTAAATGGTTATATCCTTTCAGATAAAAGTAAAGAAGTTTTCGTTGCATTTAAGAAATGAAAAAAAACATATGAAAGGGGGGAGGGGTAAAGGAGCAATGTGGCAAATGTTGCAGGTGTATGGAATAAGTGGGAGGTTACTGGAAGAAGTTAAGAACTTTGATGAGGATAGTGAGGCTCAGGTTAGAGTGTGTACGAGAGAGGAAGATTATTTCCCAGTAAAAGCTGGTCTTAGACAAGGATGTGTGATGTTACAATGGTTGTTCAGTACATTTATAGATGGGGTTGTAAGAGAAGTGAATGCTAGGGTGTTGGTAAGAGGTCTGGGGTTAAAAGATATAGTGTGCTGCACGGCTTTGCTAGTTTGCTTTCTAAAGGATTTGTGAGTCAGTCTTTTAATAGTTTTTGCTGTTTGGTCTATGACAAAGGATTTTAGAAAGAAGCTTTTTTCTGCTTTTGTTTTCCCGAAGAATATATCTAGAGAAAGAGTGAAGAGAACACTGAACTAACTCTAGGCTGTCACTGTACTCACGTAAGACACAAACTTTCTATCCTCACGTAAGACACAAACTTTCTATCCTCGTGTAAGACAAACTTTCTATCCTCACGTAAGACACAAACTTTCTATCCTCACGTAAGACAAACTTTCTATCCTCGCGTGAGACAAACTTTCTATCCTCACGTAAGACACAAACTTTCTATCCTCACGTAAGACAAACTTTCTATCCTCGCGTAAGACACAAACTTTCTATCCTCACGTAAGAAAAACTTTCTATCCTCGCGTAAGACAAAAACTTTCTATCCTCACGTAAGACAAACTTTCTATCCTCGCGTAAGACACAAACTTTCTATCCTCACGTAAGACACAAACACTCTATCCTAACGTAAGACACAAACTTTCTATCCTCGCGTAAGACACAAACTTTCTATCCTCACGTAAGACAAACTTTCTATCCTCACGTAAGACACAAACTTTCTATCCTCACGTAAGACACAAACTTTCTATCCTCACGTAAGACAAACTTTCTATCCTCACGTAGGACACAAACTTTCTATCCTCACGTAAGACAAACTTTCTATCCTCACGTAGGACACAAACTTTCTATCCTCACGTAAGACAAACTTTCTATCCTCGCGTAAGACACAAACTTTCTATTCTAAGTAAGACACAAACTTTCTATTCTAAGTAAGATACAAACTTTCTATTCTAAGTAAGATACAACTTTCTATTCTAAGATACAAACTTTCTATTCTAAGTAAGATACAAACTTTCTATTCTAAGATACAAACTTTCTATTCTAAGTAAGATACAAACTTTCTATTCTAAGTAAGATACAACTTTCTATTCTAAGATACAAACTTTCTATTCTAAGTAAGATACAAACTTTCTATTCTAAGTAAGATACAACTTTCTATTCTTATGTAAGACACAAACCTGCGGGTGCAGCGTGCTGTCACACGTCCCAGACTTGTTTTACACTTGTTGTCTTGGTAACACGTCACCAGCGTCAACATCTGAACGTTTCTTCCACACAGGAAATTTATATTCTTTTAGTTTATGAAGGTTCAGGTTTAACAAAATGAATCACATTTTTTTTAATAAAAACACTATGCGCCTGGCAGCGAAGTGCCTTAGATTTACGTTTTAGATTTTGCCACCGAAATGCCTAGTTTATTGTGCACCCCACATCGTGCACCCCACATTGTGTACCCCACATTGTGTACCCAACATTGTGTACCCCACACTGTGCACCCAACATTGTGTACCCCACACTGTGCACCCCACATTGTGTACCCCACATCGTGCACCCCACATTGTGTACCCCATACTGTGCACCCCACATTGTGTACCCCATACTGTGCACCCCACATTGTGTACCCCATACTGTCCACCCCATACTGTGCACCCCACATTGTGCACCCCACATCGTGCACCCCACATTGTGTACCCCATACTGTGCACCCCACATCGTGCACCCCACATTGTGTACCCTATACTGTGCACCCCACATTGTGTACCCCATACTGTGCACCCCACATTGTGTACCCCATACTGTGCACCCCACATTGTGCACCCCACATTGTGCACCCCACATCGTGCACCCCACACTGTGCACCCCACATTGTGCACCC